>JAODAL010010885.1:0-102725 GCA_025379985.1 Phyllomedusa bahiana
TTTTTTTAGCCAAAAAAAAAACCTTTTAAAAAAAGGAAGTGCTATTGCGAGCTGTAGGGAAGAGAGGTTTAAAATTTTAGCTCTTAAAAAAGCCCCAATAAACACAGAAAACCCCATAAGGAATTTATCTAAAAATAACCATTTGAAATTTCCCTTGAAAGTTTAACTACCTGTTGTTTAGCTTTAAAATAGTTCCTGAAGGCCCCAAAAAATGAGCCCATTTTTATGGGTTTAAATTCCCCCTTTAACTCTTTCTATTTTTGATTTTTTTTGTGTATTAATTTTAAATTCATTACATTGTAGTAAAACAATTTAAAAAATAATAAATTAAGTTTAGTTTATCAAGTTTAGTTTTGCTACATCTGTATTTTTTCATTATTATTTTGGAAAAGATACATATGTAGACCACATTCAACACTTCATTTCCTTATCCCAATTTTGTTCTTGATTTTTTGGAAAGTTTACAATTAGTTATAGTTATTTTTTAACAGAAAGTACAATTAAAAAAAGATATTTTTTCCAACATGTAAACCCAAAGGGGTTGCAAAAAATTTGGGATTAAAAGAAAATGGGGAAATTTTTTAAAAATTGTTTTTCCTCATTTAGGGGAAGACTTTGGAAACTCATAAGGCAAAAACCATTCGGCCCACAAATGAATTTTTTTCATTTCTAACCCCAAAAGTTTCATTAGTTTCCCAGTCTAGATTTTTAATACAGCGACATAAGTTTTTAATATTTTTTAAATTTTAGGTAGTTATTTTAACCCTTTCGTGAAACCCTAAACCTTTTCCCTGCTGTAAACCACTCCTCGGGGCGGCTTTTCCCACAAACTCCATGGTTTTTCTTATGGTGAAAAAGGGTTTTTTCTCCTCTGGAGATTGAAGCCTTTTTTTCTCTAGATGAAGAGAATCTCCTCTTGTCTTTTGAGGGTGTTTTACATAAAATAACTTTTCCCCATTCTTTTCTCAAGACTAAATATGTTTAATTCTTTTAACCTTGCCTCATAACTAAGATGTTTTTACCACTTAATATTTTGGGTTGCCCCGTATTTGCATTTTCTTTAACTCCAGAAAACTCCTTTCATAAAGGGGACCCCAGAACGGGAACAGAAATATTCTAAATGCGGGCGAAAACAATGTTTTACAGGGTGATAATAGTAATCCCTGTCCTGTGAGTTCATGCCTTTTTTAAAACAAAATATTCTTTTTGGCATTAGAGGCAGCTTAGACATCGATCCCTGTTCTGTAACCTATGATCTACAAGTACCACCCTGATGATTCTCCATTTTTTTTTTCTCTCTAGGCCCATATATGCCTGCAGATTATTAGTACTAAATCCCAGAACTTTACATTTATCCACATTAAACCCCCTTTTCCCCGGGTGGATGCCCAAACAGTGTGTCTGGGTTCTGTTTCCCAATTTAAAAACATCTTCATAATTGCGCTACACTACATTCCCTTGGTAAAAAAATCTGCAAAAATAAAACAGTGCAAATAAAACCCCCTCCCCTAAAAACCATTAATAAATAATTAGAATCAAGAAATCCAGTACGGCCCTTTGGGGGCCACCATTTATAACTGGGCTAAATTCAGATTTAGGAATCATTTATTGAAAATTTCCCTTAGTACGATCTGGTTTTAACCCCAGTTACACACTAGTTTTTTCAACCCCAAAGATTTAAAATTTTAAACCAATTAGGTGCTTATGGGGGAAAAGGGTTCAAATGTCTCTGAAAAAGTCAAAAAAAAACCCCATATCCACACCACATCGCTACCCAAAAATATCTACTCACCTCTTCAAAAAACAGATCGGGGTTGGTCTAACCCCCCCTTCCCTTTTGGTAAAACCATTTTGGGAACAGGGCTCTTAATAAAAAGTTAGCATGCCTCCATAATCTATGTGCTCATTGCATTTTTTAACCTTGCTATTTTTTCTGGGAAAGCTCTTGGTGAATATGATGAACATGTGACTGGGCTCTATAGCAGATGCCAAAATAGTGTCAATACACCTTCTTTACTGTATAGGAAACTCTAGCCTGCTGTGCTTTCCTATATATCTTGCTGTGCTTTCCTGTACATCTTCCTGTGCTTTCCATATCCAGCAAATAAAAGTATTACATCATTGCATGCAGTGTCGGACTGGGGTGCTTTTTGCCCACAGATGGAGTTGATTCAACGGGCACACAAGATAAGCTGTTTTTGTGCCCACCGGTGGAGTTTATTTTTGGGGTCCATCCTTCAGCTACTATAAATGTAAATGAGGCTGTAAATGCCTCCTTTACTCTGCCTCTTGTTTTTTTTGCTTCTTTCTCTACTTTTCTGCCTCTTCCAAGAATATCTATGCTGTTAAAAAACAACCCCAAGGGCCAACCCAAGGGTTTAGGGGCTTTCCAGGGTTTCCCTTTATCACCTTGTTTTACCCGGAAACCCCTGATTGGGATGGGCCCGTACCCCTAAACAAACGCAAAAACCTTTTAAAAAGGGGGAATAATAACAGGACAATTTTTGGGGGAAAAAAGTTTTTGGGTAGATGTAAAATAGTTTAAAAAATAGTGCAGCCATTTAAAGGTTTTTATGCAAAAAAATTTGTGTAATTTTTTAAAATTTTTGGGTTTGTTTCTGCCAATTTCTGTGATTAAATTTTTTGTCCTTTTTGCTTACCAGTTGGGGAGGTTTTTTCCTGTTGTGAAGTTAAACTCTACGGTTTCCCCTCAGCCCAAAACAGTCTCACAGACCACTTTGAAAGAAATATGCTGCAGGGCGCATCTCCTTCCTACCCCCTGTGCTTTTCCCATGCCATGCTTTTAAAATTTAAATTTTATTACTGCAGGTGGGCTGTTTTAAGGATTTAGAAGGATTTCGAACATTTAGGGTTCTCACACAACGGGTTTTTTGGTTTTTCCCCCTTAAAAGGATCCTTTTTTTTAGAAATGAAAAATGCATCCGGAAAGCAGATCCCAAAACGCAAGTGGTGAACTTTAAATTTTGGAAACCGTATTGGGATGCTTTTTACTTGCGTTTTGCGGATCCGCTTTACCGATACTATTGAGAGAGTCCCCCTTTTCCCCTTTCTCTCCCCTCTCCCCTTCATGTTTCTGCCCCAAAATTTAATGTTTTTTCACCGGGCAATCAATCATCCCGGCTGGGGCCCGACCCAGCAAACGGCGGGGAGCACACTCCCCCCCGGGGTGTGCCAACCACAGCAGCGGCGGGAAACACACTTCCCCTGTCCCCTGCCGACCCACAGCGGCGGGCACACCTCGATCTCAAACCCTCCATTTCCCCCCGCAGCCCCGCTACCTCCGACCACCCGTGCTTTTTTGGGTTCCTTTTAGCCGGGAATACTACTCACATGTGGAGCGCTTTTTGGGCAGGTTCCCCAAAAACGGGCACTATTATCACTTTGGGGTTTCACTTGCGTAGAAAAGCCAAAAAGAATTTACAAAGTCCCAAATTTTTAAAGGGGGAAACCCAAAAACTCAGAGCAGGGGAAACTCTTTAAAAACGCATTGGCGATCTCCCGTGAGAAACCCCCATGCGCTTTTGCCATTTGAAAGCCCAAAGTTAATCACACTGACAATTGTTAGATCCCCTTTTTTTCGGGTCCGTAAAACGGGTCCCCCAAAAAAGGATCACAAAAAAGTCGTGTGAACAAGCCCTTTCAAATAGACTAGGGGGAAAGGGGAAAAATAAGTAGCGCCAAAGTGTGAAAGACCTCATGGGTGACCCTGTTGAAACTTGAACCCCCGACACACCATTTCTAAAACGATATAGATGAGTTTGGAATTGGAAAAGAAGGGATGAACCTGTCATAGTGGTTAAAAAAACTGTTGTTTGGGAAAGCCTTTTCATACATACAACACTTTGGGCCCAAAGCACATCTGTGGCACATTGTTAAAATCTAGTATATGCCCCGCCACAAGTTTTGACATAAAAACTGTTTTCCCACAGCAAAACAGGGCAAACGACAGTTTTTTGGAGCAAGATATGCTAGAAAAATAGTGCAGCCTCGTTAATACATGTCGCCCTATCTTCCTATAATAAGAGAATTACAACATTCATATATGGACATACACTGCTAACTTATTCCAAAAAACCTTGGGTTTTCCCCTTTTTTCAGTTGGAAAATTTAAAATATTTTTGTTTTTAAAAATTTTTAAACTGCAAAATTTTAATTTGCATTCTTCATTCAATGAATAATCTTTAAGGGATTTTTTCATTCAAAGAAAAAAAATTTTCTACAAAAAATTTTTGGGAAACATGTATGAAGGGTGTTTCACTCCTTTTAGATGTAAAATGCGCCAAAAGTAAGCGGACTGCGATGTATAATGCACCGAACGAATGTGGGGGTGCTCTGGGGGCGGGGTCGCACCACCAAAAAATTCCTTTAAACTTAGACACCTATGAATTCAGGTTGGCCCAAAAATAGGCCCCATTACTGCTTGGGCAGGGCCCAAAAAACCCATTTCATTGTGATCTGCCCGAGCCCGAGGGGTCAAAGTGAAGCTAGTTTTTTCTTTTTCGAGAAAAAAAAGTCCAATTTTCTCCAACCTACACCAGTACAATAAAAAAAGTAATTTTTTGAAAAAATTTAAATCAAACTTAAAAAAATTTAAATTTTTTAAAATTTTAATGAAAAGTTTTAAATTTTTTAAAAATTAATATAAAAATTATTATATCAAAGAGTTTTGGCCAAAATTTCCAAAAAATTCCCGGTTTTGGTAAAAAATCTTCCGGCCAATTTTTCCCCAAAAAAATTTCTTTTCGTCCAAAAATACTTCGGCACGAATAAAGGGTTAAAAAAACAGCTATTTCCGGGCTCCCCAAGCCTGCTGGTGCTGTAGAACGTTTGGGGGCCCATGCAAATATGCAAAAGGGAGTTTGGGTTTTGGCCCCTTCATAAAAATTTTGTGTTTTGGGTATGAAAACGCACATGACGGCCGCCCCCTCTTAGAATCGTTTTCACAAATAAAATTTCCCCCTTGCACTTAAGAGGGAAAAAACTGACCAAAAAACTCAAGCGGGAATGTACCTGAAAAAGTAAAGCTGCGAAAGGGGAAAAAAACAAAGCTGAAGCTAAAGGGGGAAACAATTAGTGATAGAGTGTGGAGGGGGAGGGCGGGAAAGCCAAAAGCAGCATAGGTCGGGCCCAGTGGCACAATAAACATTCTGGGGGCCCGGAAAAAACAGTATTGGGCCACAGAGGGGCAAAAATCACACATTGGGGAAAGGCCTGGCACAGCAGAAATGAGGTCAGGCATGGCACAATGATTTTTTCTGGAGGGGGAAAAAACAGTATTAGCCACAGGGGTGGCACTTTCACACAGGTGGGAGGTCACGGCGGCAGCAGTATGAGGTCAGACATTTGGCAAAAATTTCTTTCCCTGGGTGCAAAACAGTATTGGGGCCCCCAGAGTGGCACAATCACAAAAGTGTGGAGGTAAAACGGGGGGCAGCATATGGGGCGGCAGGGGCAAAAATGACATTATGGGGGGCGGCAAAAAATATTAGGCCAAAAGAGTGGAAAAAAATTAAACAGTGTGGGGTCAGGGGCGGCACAGAAATAAAGGTCAGACAGTGGAAACAATGACATTATGGAGGGGGAAAAAACAGAAATTGGGGGCACAGAGGGGCCCACAATCACACAGGGGTGGGGGCCCAGGGCGGCAGCAGTATAAAAGGTCAAACAGGGGAAACAATGGCATTCTGGATGTGGCAAAACAGTATTAGGCCACAGAGGGGCACAATTTTTAAACATTGGGGAAAGGGTCAGGGCCCGGCACAGTATAAGGCCCAACAGGGGAAAAAAATGACATTTGGAGGGGGAAAAAACAAAATTGGGGCCAGAGTGGCACAATCACACAGGGTGGAGGTCACGGGGGCAGCAGAATAGGTCGGCAGGGGCCAAAAAGACATTATGGAGGCGGCAAAACAGTTTTAGGCCACAGATTTGGCCAATGAAACATTTTGGAGGTCAGGGCGGCGCAGAAATGGGGGTCAAAAACAGGGCACAATGACAGTAGGGAGGCGAAAAACAGAAATTAGGGCACAGAGTGGAAACAATCACAAAAGTGTGGATTTCAGGGGCGGAAAACCCATTAGGAGGTCAACGGGGCAAAATTTGGGTTTCCCGGAGGGGGCCCAAAACAGTATTGGGCCACAGAGTGGCAAAATTTGAAAACAGTGGGGAAAGGGTCACGCGGCAGCATTATGAGGTCAGCCCGTGGCAACAATGACAAAAAGGAGGGGGAAAAAAAAGTTTTTAAAGGGCACAGAGTGGCAAAAATTCAAAACATTTGGGGAAATTCACGGGGGGCACAAAAGGTCGGGCAGTGGGCAAATGAAAATTAGGGGCGGCAAAAACATATTGGGCCACAGATGGCACAATGATACAGTGGGAGGTAGGGCGGCAGCAGTAAAAGTCAGACAGTGGCACAAGACATTATGGACCCGGGAAAAAACAGAAATTAAGGCCACAGAGGGGCACAATAAATACCGTGTGGGGCCGGAAAGCAGCAGTATGAGGTCAGACAGTGGCACAATGACATTAGGGAGGCGGCAAGACGGGTATTAGGCCCCAGAGGGGCACAATCACACAGTTTGGGGGTTTAAAGGGCGGCACCCGAAATGAGGTCAAACAGTGGCACAATGGCATTCTGGAGTGGCAAAACAGAAATTGGGCCAAAAAAGTGCACTTTTCAACATGTGGGGGTTTCCCCGGCGGCAGCAGTAGAGGCCCCAGGCGGGGTTGGCACAATGAAAATTAGGGAAAGGCGGAAAAACATTTTTAACCCCAGAGGGGCAAATCAAAACATTGTGGAGGCCCCGGGCGGCAGCATTGAGGTCAGGCAGTGGCAAAATTTACTTTTGGGGAGGGGGAAAAAACGTTTTTGGGGGGCCAAACAGATTGGCAAAAATGAAACCGTTGGGAAGGTCAGGGCAGAAAGCAGTATGGGGGTCAGCCCAGTGGCCCCAATGACTTTAAAGGAGGGGGAAAGGGGCCCGTATTAGGGCCACAGATTTGGAACAATCCACAGGGTTGGAGGTGACGGGGGCACAGTATGAGGTCAAAACCAGTGGCACAATGGCTTTCCCGGGAAAGGTGGCAAAAACATTTTAGGCCACAAAAGGGGCACAATCCCCACATTTTGGGGAAAGGCACGGCGGGCAGAAAGGTAGGGAGGTCGGGCAGTGGCAAAAAATGACATTATGGAGGGAAAAAACCCTTTTAAAACCACAGATTTGCAAAAATCACCCCCGTGTGGAGGTCCGGGGCAGCAGTATGAGGTCAGGCAGGGCAAAATGACATTATGGGGGCGGCAAAAACAGTATTAGGGCACAGAGTGGCACAATGATACCGTGTGGAGGTCACGGCACCCGCAGAAATGGGGTCAAAACAGTGGCAAAATTTACATTTTTGGGGGGGGAAAAAAAAGTTTTAGGGCACAGATGGCACAATCACCCCGGGGAAAGGTCCCCCAGCGCAGCAGAAATGAGGGCAGGCAGTGGAAACAATGAAAAAAATTCTGGACGGCAAAAAAGGAAAAGGCCAAAAAAGTGGTAAAAATGACCCCAGTGTGGGGGTCACGGAAAGGAGCAACACCCGCAGCAAAGGGCCCAGACAGTGTCCCCAATAAAACAGTGTGGAGGGCACGGCACAGCCACGGCAGCAGCATGAGGTCAGACATTTGGCCCCAAAATTTACAAACCTGGGAGGGGGCCCAAAAACCCCGGGGGTTTTGGGGGCCAAAAGTGGGAGCGGGCAGGGAGCAACCCCACGGCGCACATGAGGGCCCAGACAGGGCACAATGACACGTGTGGAGGGAAAGAAAAGGAGCCCACAGCAGACCCTGAGTAAAGGAGTGGCACAATGAAAATTCCTCAGGTGGCAAAATAGTATTGGGCCCCCAAAACCAGGGGCAAAATGCCTGGGGAAGGGGAGGTCACGGGGGCAGAACATGGGTGGGCATTTGGCACAATGACAGAGAGGGAGGTGATGACAGGACAACGCATAAAGGTTTCAGACAGGGGCACAATGACACAGTGGGGGAGGGCACGACAGGAGTAAACAGCACCAGCATGAGGTCAGAGAGTGGCACAATGACTTTCTGGGGGGGGCAAAACAGTACCCCAGGCCCAGAGTGGCACAATGAAACGGGTGTGGATGTAAACCGGCAAAAAGCAACACAGCACACCCATAAACCCCATAGATGGCACAATGACAGAGTGTTGAGGTGGGGGGCAATACCAGCCCCGGGTTAAAGACGGGGGTAAGGCAAAATGGAAAACTATCAGCAAAATGTGTGGCATCGGGCCCGGGTGGCGGCATCAGAATATGGCTGAGGCAGGTATTTTTGAACCCAGACTGACCCCAAAGGGCTTTGGGTTTGGGTTTAAATCCGGGCCCGACCCCACGCCTGTTTCCCATTTTGACAAAGGGTAAGTTCGTTCAACTTTTTCCCGTGCCCAAGGGGGTTTTCCCCTTTTGGGGTAACCAAATGGCCCCCGCCGCACTGAACACCCCCCTCGATCCCCAAAACTACGGGGCCGGGCCCAGGACAGCTTCCCCCACTGCAAACTCGGCAATTCGGCCACACACCCATTTTGGCTGCCCAGTAGCCCCAGCGGACTTTTTAACTGGGGTGGCAAAAGTCTGTCCAAGTAGGCCACAACCTGTTTTTCGGGGAATGCTCCATGTCCGGGCTGCTGCGGGCTGGTGACTGCCCTCCTCACTAGGCGGGTGAAGGAAGCTGCTCATTAGTGACTCCGCTTAGGTTTACGGGGTGAGGAGCGGGGACGCTCCAAACCCCCCCCCCTTCCCCCAGCGCCCCCGGGAAATAGTAAAGTGAAGGGGGCCTTTAGGAAAAACCCCCCCGGGCAGACCTTCATGGGAGGGACATGCCCCACATAGGGGAGCGGCCAACTGAATTTCAGGATTTTTCCCCATAGATTTTAGTTTTTCCTTTCCCCCTCAATAAACTTGGGGAAAAAAGGGGCCCCCTTTTGGGAAACCCGGGAGCGAGGTCCAATAGGGGGGAGAACCAGAAGTTTATTCCCCCCTGCCGGTTTCGACTATTCGGCTGTCACTAACCAGGCAAAAAAAGCATGCGGGGAAAATTGGCCCCAAGTGACTCCGAGGGGCCTTTCCCGGGCCTTCCCTTTCCCCCTGTATACTGCCACGGTGCTTGGGGGTATCTGCCCCCGTCCCTTCCCCATTTCCATCCACCTCCTCCAGCTTCCCTCCTCTCTTTCCCCCTGGGTAGAAAATTCCCCCTTTATTTCACCAGACAAAAAATTCTGCCCCAAATTTTCCTCCTCCCCTCCTCCCCTCCTCCTTTCATCCCCACCGGGCCCCATGTGGGAAAAAATGTATCGCCAAAAATCTCCAGTTCCCCCCGCCCAACAGATTTTTTAGCATCTGTTTTTCCCGGGCAAAAGAAACATGGAATACGTTTTCTCATCCCCCTATTTCCCGGCGACTGACAAAAAACGGGCCTCCTCGAAGGCCTTTAACAAACGGCAGTTTTCCCCGCATACTGCCACTGGCTGACATAAAGTTTTAAAAAGGGGAGTAAATTCGTCCCGCCGGGTCATCAAAAAAACGTTAAAGGGGCCTTTTTTCCCGTTTTAACATCGGTCCAAAAAGTTTCGGCTGGAATTTCCACGGGGGGAAACATCGCATATCAACGTTTTTGGGGGGAGGCCCCTTCTTGGGCCGCTGCCCAAATCGAGGGGGGTTTCCTGGCTTTTTAAAAATGGGGAAAAATGCAAAGCACAGTTTTTCCGGGGCCCTTTTCAGAATGTTCTGAAGAAACGGTGGAAGACTTTAGGAACCTTTTTCAAAAACCAGATTGAAAACCCGGGCGCCATGCAGGGCCCTGGGCCATCCCTCCTCGGTGCAAACGCGGCCACCAGGGTTTCCCCCCATTGTCCCTCACCCCTGGTTTCCCCATTTTTCAGTTTTGGGGCGGAGAAAGCCACACATCGATTTCTTTCTGCAAGACCGGAGCATTTTCCCCCCCTTTTGTGACCTTTTGTTCGCCGAGGCAAGCTAGGGGTAAACTGCTGACACCCGGGTGTGGGCCCAAAACCCCGTGGGAAGGGTGGGGCATACTTTGGAGGGTAGATTTGGGGGAGGAGGAGGAGGGGGGACAATTGGGGGCAGGAGCACAGTTTTGAAAAACGTGGGGGAGAAAGCGGCGGGCTTTCCGTCCAAAGGGTTTTTGGTGTTCCTGGGGAGGGAAACACATTCACCCAGTGGGGGCCGTAAAAGGGACATGTTCTGGCCCTGGGCCCCTAGTTTTCAGCCCAGACCCTCCGCGCCCGCCGGTACCTTGGAACAAACCGATAAGCCTTTAAGGGGCTGACCCACTTTTTGTTCTACATATTTATGAAGTTCTGGTACGGCCTTTTTTTTAAAAAAAATTACGGGTTGGGAAATCTCCCCTCTCGGCTCCGGGGGGGGGGGCACAAGCCTTTTGTTTTTCTGAATGGTGCAGATTTCCCCCATTTGGGAAAGGGGGGGGACTGCATTTCCAACAACTTTTGGGCAACAAAGGTTTTTGCTGCCGGGACCTTTGGATTTGGGTTTGGGCGCATCTGTTTTCTCTTTACAATCCCTCTCTAACGACGCTGGGGCCAAAGATAGCGAGGACAAGCACCCGGACCGGGAGAGGATGTCAAAGAAAAAAACAGCTGCCTTCTGCAGAGGTTGGTGGAGCCCTTTACGGGTGAAATGGGAGGGGTGCCACTTTGGGGCCCCTGCTGCTGCTGCAGCGGCAAAGGGTGGACCACCACTTTTAGCCCCCGTTTTCCCAGGCCACCCCGGGTTGGGGACGCTGCATGTGTTTTTTGCTGGGCCCTTTGTGCCAACTTAGCTTTCCCCGGCCACGCTTCAATTTTTTGCCCACCCGAATTTTACATATACCCCTTTTTCGGCTCCTTCCCCTTTTCTTACAAAGAACTGCCCCAAAGGGCCCAGTAGCTGATTTTACCGCCAACCTCCCGCACTGAAATGACCAACCCGCCGGGGGGCGCCTTTGCTGAGCCCCCTGTGCCCTACGTCTTGGGCCCCAAGCGGGTTTTTTTACCCCTTTTCCCCCTGGCTCCCACCTCAAAACTCCCGTACCCCCCTGACTCACGGCCAAAACAACCCCCTTTTCCGGCTGGGGCCGCTGCCCCGACGCGCAAGTGACGCCCTCTTCTCCTGACGAGGGGAAGCCCCTTTCTTCACCCGGGTCCCCAAAAGGGGGTCGGGTACATCATTTCTTTTGTTTTCTCGTCACTATTTTCCCCCATCCCGGGCTTGGTAACCGAGGGGAAACCTCTCCCCAAAAAGAAACCCCCCATTCCACTCCCACATCAAAACTTTGCCCCCCTACTGCAAAAAAGCTGGGGTATTGGGCCCCCTTTCTTTTTGCTTTCCCCCGGGAGCTGCTGACTGCCCTCCTCAAATTTTTCTCCTCGCTATATATTCGCTGAGCCCAGACCACATAGTAGATCCCTGGGTGAGGGGAAATGGGTGGGACCGAGGGGGGCTGGGGGACAGGGGGAGGGCCCTGCACCCCTCCGGGCCAAAGCCAACAAAATTTTTTGTGTCGAGGTTTCCCCCCGACTCTTGGCTGGGGTTGTCAGATGTCACCTGGGGGAAGAGGATGACCTATCCCAAACCCAAACAAAAACCCTTGGGGTTTTCAAAAACAAAAAAACACGGGCCAAATAATGACCAGCCAGTTGGCCTCCCCCCGAGTGACCCCTGCGCGACCGGGCCCCTTGCTGTTTCCCGGGGACCTGGGCCCGTTTTTAGAAATGTTTTTTTCCACTGCCACCGCATTTGCAAAAGCCTTTCCCCCTCTCTGTCCTGACATACTGTTTTGGTTTTTAAAAAAGGTTTCAGAAAAATGTTTTGATGAACTATCTTGTATATTGGGTAAAAAATACCCCTGTTTTTTTTCCAAATGAAAACCCCGTAACAAGGGTTGGGGAACCCTTTGGGTTTAAAATTTCGCTCCACAAAATTTGGCCAGGAAAAATTTACTTGTATGTGTCGTTTACAAGCCCTGGTGTTTTAAAATAAATGTAAAAGCACAAACAAAACTTAATTAACCTTCGCCTTTGAATTATGCTACAAAAAAAAAATTAAAATTTTTTGGGGTTTAAAAAAAAACGGGTTTTTTTTTTCACACAAGGGACAAAAACAACGCCCTTTAAATTAAAACCCCCCGGAAGTTTAAAAATTGGGGCCAAAGAATTGAGCCGCACAAACTAGTAGGGGTGTTTTTTAATTTTCGTGTTTTTTTTACGCCACAAAAAAAAAACAAGAAATACAAATTTTAATTTTCCTTTTCTTGTGAAATTTGGGTACCAAAAAAAAATATATATATTTTGGCGTGAAAAAGAAAGGGTTTTTTTTTGTCACACAAAAAAAACCAGCAAAACAACGCTTAATTAACCCCTGGGTGTAAATTGGGGCCAAAGAATTGAGCCGCAAAAAAACTAGAAGCGGGTTTTCAATTGCGTGTTTTCAAAGCCACACAACAAGAGATACAGTTGTAATTTTCCTTTTTCTTGTGAAATTTGGCTACCCAAAAAAAAATAAATATATTTGGCTTTGAAAAAGACGGGTTTAAATTTTTTTCATCCAAACCCAAACCCCATTCCAAAAAAAAACGCTTAATTAAAAACCCCGGTTTTAAAATTGGGGGCCAAAAGGGAAATTTAGCCGCACAAACTATAGCCTTTTACAATTGGGGTTTTTCTACGCCAACCAAACCCAAGAATACAGTTTTTAATTAGCCTTTGCTTTTTTTGGGAAATTAAAGGGTCCAAAAAAAAATTTTAAATTTAAAAATATTTGGGGTTGAAAAAAAAACGGTTTTTTTTTGTCACCACACCACAAAAAAACCTTTTTTAACCCCTGGATGAAAATTGGGGCCAAAGAAATTGAGGCCCCCACCCAAACCCAATTAGCTTTGTAAACGTGTTACAAAATTTCGGGTTTTTTTACGCCACCCAACAAGGGGATACAGTTGTAAAATTGCCCCCCCCTTTTTTTTGTGAAAATTTGGGTAACCCCAAAAAAAAAAAAATAAATTTTGGGGTGTAAAAAAAGGTTTTTTTTTTGTCAGCCCCACCACAAAACAACGCTTAAATTTTAAACCCCCGGATGTAAATTTTCGCCAAAAAAATTGAGCCGCCCCAAACTATACTTTGTAAACGTGTTTTCAATTGCGTGGTTTTTTTTTTACGCCCCACAAAAAAGATACAGTTGTAATTAGCCTTTTCTTGTGAATTTAGGGTACCAAAAAAAAAATATATAAATTTGGCGCTGAAAAAAAAAAGGTTTTATTTTTGTCAGCACACCAGCAAAACAACGCTTAATTAACCCCGGATGTAAAATTCCCCCAAAGAATTTTTAGCCGCACAAACTAGTAGCCCTGTTTTTCAATTTTCGTTTTTTTCTTAAAGGGCCAAAACAACAAAGAAATTTTAAAAAAAATTTTGGGGGGGGTAAAAAAAAAAAAAAAAAAAAAAAAAAAGCCCTTTGCTTTTTGAATTAGGGTACCAAAAAAAAATATAAATTTTTTGGCGTTGAAAAAGCCGTTTTTTTTTTGGGCACCACCACAAAACAAAGCTTAATTAACCCCCCCGGAAGTAAAAATTTCCCCAATAAATTCAGCAGCCAAAAATAAGTGGGATTTGTATTGAAAAAAAGCGTTCTTTAAATGAATACAAAAAGGAACTGGCTTAGATTTCCCCCTTGGAATTGAATGTATATGCAGCTGCAGTTTGGGCCACACTGGAAATTTTAGATCCAATAAACCCCAAAAAAAAACAAAATAGAACATTCGGGAAACAGTCCCCTGAGAAAAGCTAACACCCCAAAAAGAAATCGCTGTATAAAAAAAACAGTTTTTTCAGAAAGCGCTAACACCCGCAGCAGCACCCCCTAACAGTAAGTGAGAGGTGGGGAGCTCCCAGCCCGGGGCGCCCCGGTCTTAAAATAGTGCGGTGACGTCACAGAATCCCCCGCCCGGGCTCTGATTGGCTTCATCTCTGCACATGTCATGCAGGCTATGCCCTTCTTCCCCCCCCAGAGTGCTTTTGGGCCCCCTGTACGCCATTCTCCAGGGCCCTTTTTATCAATCAAAAGCCCCACTTTTGTTTTACCCCAATACCCCAAAAGTTCGACTTCGTTCCGAACCAATTTTCCTGAAATTCTAAAACGAATTCCACTTTTGTTAGAAAAAAAAAACCCCCAAATTTGCCCCCCTCTAATTTTTAAACCCCAAAAAAATTTTAAAAAAAATCTTTCTAAAAAAATTTATTTAAAAAAGAATAGAATCTAAAATAAATTTTTTCCCTTAAATTTTAAACCCCCTGATGATGGGTTTTTCAGATTTTTTTTTAATTTTTTTCTACATTAAAAAATTTAAATTTTTTTGCTGCCTTTTTTATTCCCCCACATACAGCAAGAGCCAGCACAGCAAAAGGTCTTGCTGAGACCTGTTGTCCACCAAGCAAATCTGTACCATAGTTTTTTATTTTACTGAATGCTATTCTAATGACTTTTTTTTAATTTTCCCCCTTCTATAGCCTTTTAAAAATTTTAGGCACATAAAATAATTTTGGGCCCAAAAACACGGGGAGGTTGGGGAAAAACTTTTAAAATGCCCCTTTAAAAGATTGCCAAAAAACACTTTTTTTTCATTCAGGGGGCCATTAACACTGAAAGCGGGGAAATGAACATTTACTTTGAAACACCCTTCCCTTTCATTTATGTCCCCCCCTATGTCCCCTTCATACACTGATTTACTTTTTTAAACAAATTTTAAGTGTTTTTTTGGAAAACCCAGCAATTTTTTGGGGCCATATTTATGCTGCAAAAAATTTTCCCCCGATACATCATTAAAAATCTAACACCTATTACACAAATTTTTAAAAAATTAAAGTGGGCAAAATTGCCCTGGGGGCCTGATCCAAAAAGGGTGAAAGCAGCAGTAGAAAAGGGGTGTTTTGATCTCAAAGGGGACAGAGACCTGTAGAACATTAAACCAATAACGGAAACTCAGTGGGAGCATGTGATAGGGGGAAAATTGGGTTTGAAATATATTGGAGTTTAAAAAACACTGAGGTGAAAACAGGAAAAGGGGTTTTTTGGGAAGTCTGGTGGGGGGCAGTTTATTTTTTTCCCCCCTAAAACAGAAATGCCCAAAAATGACACAGAACTTGTGGAAAGCAGTAACCTATCTTCTCATCTGAAATACTGAAACAAAAGCTATAGCTGTCGTTGACACATAACTGTTTAGGATTAGTGTTGAGAGATTATTATCGACAAAGTTGAAATCGGCACAGTTTTTATGTTTATCAGATTTTTTAGATCATGCGATAATTTAGGTTAAAATCTGTGCATCATCTATTAATATCGTGCCATTTTCGGCGCTTCCTGTCATTTTGGCGGCCAGCAAATCAGCTTATAGAATAGAGCAGGGTGAGATGTGTGTGCGACGTCATGACTGGGATGTGAATGGTTGCGATTGGCTGGAAAATTCACGCATGCTTGAGAAAGGAAGGCGTGCCTTCCGAAACGTCGCGTCATTGCATAGCGGCACTGGGCTGCAACTCAGCATGATCGGCTCCTACTAGTCTACTATGGGACTATCACTCACCTCCTAAACAGGAGAAGCTATACAGCTAAGTACTGCCACGTTTTCATATGTTTTTCTTTGGGCCTAAGGTTTTTCGTCATAAAAACTATGTCTTTTATGCACCAATTTATAAAAATGATGTAAAGTTCAATGTTTTGTCCATACAGCCTATGTGTACGTTTTTCATGATCAGTGTCTGTCAGCGTCTCATAGCAGTAGGACTTGCGCTCTGCCTGTGTCCAAACAGCTCAGCGAAATTATTATTTTTCTTCACAGAGAAAGCTCTACTGTTAGCTGTGATCCTTACAACTTAGTTAGATCAGAGATTTGAAGATTTTATGTAGTTAGGTAGAGAATTTTAAAGGAGCATCTACCGCTGTAAAGCCACAGGGGTGAGCGGGGAGAGGGGGAGGGGTCCCGCGGGCGAACACAGACAAGCTTTTTAAAGAATACTGGATATAGTTCACCAAGACTTAGTGTAGACATTGCACTGCAAGGGCTTTATTATTAACAGTTTTCTATTGAAATATTTCCTGGATATTGGGCAGCCTGAGCTTATATTAGGATACATATCTTTTCTAGTAACTGCAGGTCTCTTTGTTAGGTGCAAAACTCTTTATTATCAGTATACATTTCAGATCGGTGTTCTTTTTCAATTTTGCCCATTCCAGCTTTGTTTATATATCCACCTTGCAGTTAAATTAGAATCCAGCAATTTTGTAGTCAGCACAGGTTGATAGGTGCCAAAAATACCTTTTATTATCCGAATACATTTCAGATTACGTGTTTTTTTCACTTTGGCGAGGCAAGCTTTGTTGATAGATCTACTTTTTCAGTTAAATTTGAATACAGCAATTTTGTAGTCCCCCACAGGTGAATTGATAAAGGGGCCAAAAATACCTTTTATTATCCGAATACATTTCATATACGTGTTTTTTCACTTTGGCGCAGTACAGCTTTGTTGATAGAGGTACTTTGCAGTTAAATGTGAATACAGCAATTTTGTAGTCACCACAGGTGAATTGAAAGGTGCCAAAAATACCTTTTAATATCCGTTTACATTTCAGACAGGTTTTTTTTTTTCACTTTTAGTCAGTCAAGCTTCGTTGATAAATCTATTTTGCAGTTAAAAATTTTAATCCAGCAACTTTGTAGTACCACAGGTTGATAGGTGCCAAAAAAATACCTTTTATTATCCCGTATACATTTCAGACAGGTGTTTTTTTCACTTTTGGTCAGTCATGCTTTGTTCATAGAGCTACATTGCAGTTAAATTTGAATACAGCAATTTAGTAGTCACCACAGGTGATTTGATAGGTGCCAAAAATACCTTTTATTATCCCGTATACATTTCAGATACGTGTTTTTTTTCCACTTTGGCGCAGGCCAGCTTTGTTGATAGAGCCACCTTGCAGTTAAATTTGAATCCAGCAATTTTGTTTTGATTTGAGGATTTGAGAATAGCTGTGATTTGCCGCTTTTAATAAGAGACTTTCCAAACTCTTCATTACCTTCTCAAATTTTTATCTTTCTGAACATGGAGGGAAATTCAGGTGGTAAGCGAGCAAAGAGTGGGGTAGGACATGGAGGTAGAGGTACGAAGAAGGTGCTCCTTCCCAGTGCTGGGGGGACAACACGCATGCCAGCGGATCGTCAGTTGCAGGAACGTCAGGCCTGTCATCGCTGGGTCAGGGCCCTGTGAATCTCAGTAACGAACAGCGTCGCTAATCTGTCTTCAGTGGTTAATGCAACCTGCATCCAGCACAATTGTCATGTTTTGAATTTCTGGGGGCATTTTGCTGTGAAATGCAGCTAGACTACAGATCCTATTGTAAAAAATGTGGTTTCTAACAGACATTTGTTCTTCACAATTGTCAAGAGTGGCTCAAGGGTGATGGTGCTGTCAGAAACGGAATAGGTAGGACATGTTAAGGGGACACATATTGCAAAATGACTTTTTTTTGCAAGATCTTTAACATAGCTATAAATCCTGTATTGGGGAAAACCCCATTTAATACAATTTAAAAAAGAGAAACAAGACATGGTGGATTCCATCCTATTTTAAAAATGTGTTTTCTAGAATTAAACTACTAAAAAAACTTGCATGTACAAAATAGATGGTAAAAAATTCATGGAGTAGGAGCACGGACAGAGAACAAAATACAGAGGGCCAATTTCCTCCAGCACGTTGAGTAAAATGAGAAAAAGAATGCCAAGAAAAAGGGCACCTGGCTGGAACAAGGGCGTTAAACCACCAGTATTTCCAAGTGAAGCTCAATTGGTCCGCACAATACGTAGGGCAAGCGCTACCCCAAGACAGGGACAGTATATGTCCAGTGAAATAAAATGGTGGTTGAAAGACCCTTTTTTCCCGGGACTTTTTAATCTGTGGGTCTTTTAGATTAAGGGTCATGCTGCGGTCCAGGACAGGGTAGTCTATGTCCAGTTCAACTAAAATGGTGGTTGAAAAGCTCCTTTTTCCGGCACTTCTTAAATTTTGGGGGTTATGCAGGTTTGGGGTATTTTGTGGCCCAGGACAGGTATAGTCAATGTCCAGTTCAACTAAAATGGTGGTTGAAAAACTCCTTTTCCGGCACTTTTTAATCTGTGGGTCAGACAGGTTTAATGGTCATACTGTGGCCCAGGACAGGTATAGTCAATGTCCAGTTCAACTAAAATGGTGGTTGAAAGACTCCTTTTTCCGGCACTTTTTAAATCTGGGGGTCATGCAGGTTTGGGGCTCATGCTGAGTTCCAGGACAGGGATATTCAATGTCCAGTTCAAGTAAAATGATGGTTCAAATCATACTGCCTTCTGGCACTTTTTAATTTGTGGGTCATGCAGGTTTAAGGGTCAGGCTGTGGTGCAAGACAGGGATAGTGAATGGTCTGTGAGTTTTTTTCTGTGGCTTTTATAACCTAAGTGTGTTGCCTAAGATGTAGCACGTATCCATTTGACTGTTGTGGATGTTAATTCCAGCTTCTCCAGCCCTGTTTGGGTGTAAGAATGAAGGTGTTGTTGCTCTCCCATAGACTTTAATGGTCATCGGTGATAATCTATCATCGACCATCGAATATCTTATTGGCTATTGCCGTTATCGACCATCGACCCGAGGACGATAGTCAACGTAATCGCTCATCACTATTTAGGATGCATTCTGTAATTGTATGCAAGTGCATCATTGGAATTTTATACGAGTTACTATCAAATCAAGTGTTAATTTGCATATTGTGACATCCTGTGTAACAGGGGTCTTGAATTATGGCGGGTAGATAGGCCATGCATAGAAAAAAAATAAAATCAATGGGCTATATTTCTTTTAAATTCAATACAATATAAAATTATTGCCTATGTCGTTACGTGAAGATGCCAGCAATGTCTACTTTTTATTTTTTATTTGTTTTTTTCATGATAAACACTCATAATGTGGAAAGACTGTTGTGTGTTTTTTTTTATTTATTTTGTATTTTTTGTAACATTTCTTTTACTTGTCCCATTAAAGGATTGGATTGAGCAATCACATGACTGTATTGCAATATATTACCGTAATGCAGCTGTCAGTCAGCCCGGTAGGCCTATGTCATGGAGGCCTACTAGTCTGGAGGCTATGGCTAGGCTTGTTATAGCAACCACTAGCACCCAGCTTGATGCCGATGGAGGATAGAACAAGCCCCCTCTCTCTGTTTGATCCCTTACATACTGCAGGGTTAAGTGGTTGGGATAAAAGTAAACTCTGGACCTGGCCATTAAAGCAGGAACTTGACCTTGCTGAGGAAGTCTTGGGATTTCCAGTGCCCTGTCGGCCATAAGTGATAGTCTAATGAGCCACATGCAGCCCACAGGAGGCATGTTTGAGACCTCTGCTGTATACCATAGATAAAAAATGCAACATATTAAACAAAAAACAGTAATTATGCCTCAATAAAACCCAAAAATGTTCTTGTTTTTTATGTAACATGAGAACTAATTGGATTAAAGGATGGATAATAAGATGCAGTCATGATGTCAGTAATCAAATATTACAAAATGTTGCAATTATTCGCCTATTCTCTCTGGTTGATTTTGGCTAACATGGTTAAAGTTGAAATGGCGGGATTGCTTGACGACCTAAGTTCATCCATATAGGCTGATTTATTAATGATGTATGTTATAGCTACTGTAACCGGTATAAGATATTCTATATAGAGAAGCAAGTTGTAAATGAATATGAACTTCCTGAAACTACAGCCCTTATTTAAGTGATTAAATTAAATTACAGTGAAAAGGGTTTTCTCACCATGCAGTTTCACAGTCACAGCCAGCTTTTCTTTCACTCTTGTTTTGGCAGGCTGTGGATGGTTCTATAGCAGTGATTAACATATTTAATTTTTTTTGTAGCTACATGAGTCAATACAGAGATAAAGTGTAGGAGAGCTAATCTTCAGTAAACAAAGCAACATGTGCTCTGAGAATTGAAAACAATTGCTTAACAAAAGCAAATATTGTTAAAGATAATAAAACTGCTCAGCTTGAGCTCTCTGTCCATGGTAATGTCACTCCTTGCTCTCTGTCTAATCAGATAGTAAAGTTATGGTCAGCTAACCACAGAGCAGATAAAATCTCTCTTATCTCCTTAGTAAAGTAAAATCAGAAGATCAATACATTTAGAAAAATCTTCAATTACCTCTCTCAACATGTCGAAAGCTAATCTTTATAGTGGAAAAACCCCTTTAACTTATCATTAAAAGGTAAATGTTATGAACTTTTTAGGTATTGATGTAGCAATGATAACTTACTATGATATCATTGCCCAAAATGTTATCTCAATTTGTTTTTACTGCTTTTCAATAGCTTTTATTGTGCTATAAGAATAGATAACACAAAAAGCTGTGATCTTACTGGCAATTTGAATTCTGCTACATCCGTAGCTGTATGTATATTAGGGAAAGAACAGCCATAAAAAAGTCCAATCGAAATAGTTTTAGTCTATTTCATCTATTCCATCTACTGGTCTATGTACTATAAGTGCACATTTTTTCTTTTCATTCTTAATAATTGTTGTGTTCTTTGCCCTGACTTTATCACATGCTTTCTTCACAACATGCAGTCTCACACTCACATTCAGAAAAAAAAACTGCAGTTGCATCCCCCTCCTACAGGCTGGTTCCTGTCTTCTATTTACTGTTTTATATCAGTTAGGTTTTTTGGGGACTCAGAAGGCTTGTGACTAGTGTTGAGCGATTTTTATCGACAAAGTTGAAATCGGCAAGGTTTTTATGGTGATCGAAATTTTCAGATCATGCGATAATTAAGGTTAAAATCTGTGCATCATCTATTAAGATCGCACCATTTTCGGCGCTTCCTGTCATTTTGGCGGCCAGCAAATCAGATTACAGAATAGAGCAGGGTGAGATGTGTGTGCGACGTCATGACTGGGATGTGTATGGTTGCGATTGGCTGGAAAAATCACATGACCTCGTTTTAACATAGAACAGCCCTTCCTGTTCAGCCTTAGTGTCTCTCAGCGTCTCATAGGAATAGGACGTGCGCTCTGCCTGTGGCCAAACAGCTCAGCGAAATTAGTCTATTTCTGCACAAAGAGAAACCTCTACTAATAGCTGTGATCCTTCCAATTTAGTTAGATTAGAGATTTGAAGATTTTATGTAGTTAGCAAGAGAATTGTAAAGCAGCATCTACCACTGTAAAGTCATGGGGTGAGCGGGGGGGGGGGGGAGGTGGCGGGCGAACACAGACAAGCTCTATCTATAAAGAACACTGGATAAAGTTCACCAAGACTTAGTGTAGACATTGCACTGCAATATCTTTATTATTAACAGTTTGCTATTGACATATTTCCTGGATATTGGGCAGCCTGAACTTATATTGGATACACATCATTTCTAGTAACTGCAGTTCTCTTTGTTAGGTGCAAAACTCCACTTTTATTATCAGTATACATTTCAGCTAGGTGTTCATTTTCAATTTTACCCATTCCACCTGTGTTGATATATCCACCTTGCAGTTAAATTACAATCCAGCAATCTTGTAGTCAGCACAGGTTGTTTGTTCCCAAAAATACCGTGTATCACTACGAGAAAACATAACAGATACGTGTTTTTTGACTTTTGCGCACCCAGCTTTGTTTCATTGACGCAGCATCCACGTAAATCTTAAAAAACAGCAAAGTTCATATAGTCACACAGGTGAATTGAAAGGTGCAAAAAATACCGTTTATTATACGAAAACATAACAGATACGTGTTTTTTGACTTTTGCGCACCCAGCTTTGTTCATTGACGCAGCATCCACGTAAATCTTAAAACAGCAATTCTATAGTCACCACAGGTGAATTGAAAGGTGCAAAAAATACAGTGTATTTTACGAAAACATAACAGATACGTGTTTTTTGACTTTTGCGCACCCAGCTTTGTTCATTGACGCAGCATCCACGTAAATCTTAAAACAGCAATTCTATAGTCACCACAGGTGAATTGAAAGGTGCAAAAAATACCGTGTTATATTTATAGCGAAAACATAACAGATACGTGTTTTTTGACTTTTGCGCACCCAGCTTTGTTCATTGACGCAGCATCCACGTAAATCTTAAAACAGCAATTCTATAGTCACCACAGGTGAATTGAAAGGTGCAAAAAAATACCGTGTATTATACGAAAACATAACAGATACGTGTTTTTTGCACTTTTGCCCAGTCCAGATTTGTTGATAGACACCTTGCAGTTAAATTTGAATCCAGCAATTTTGTTTTGATTAGAGGGATTTGAGAATAGCTGTGATTTGCCGTCTTTTAATAAGAGACTTTCCAAAACTATTCCATACCTTCTCAAATTTTTATATTTCTGAACATGGAGCAAAATGCAGGTGGTAAGCGAGCAAAGAGGGGGGTAGCACATGGAGGTAGAGGTACGAGAGAAGGTGCTCCTTCCAGTGCTGGCGACAACACGCATGCCAGCGGATCGTCAGTTGCAGGACCGTCAGGCCTGTCATCGCTGGGTCAGGGCCCTGTGAATCTAAGTAACAAACATCATCGCCAATCTGTCCTTCAGTGGTTAATGCAACCTGCATCTAGCAGTCTTACCTCCTCGTCCTCCCCGTCACGGCCACAAATGTCGTCATCAGCATCATAGCATCCGTCCAACTTGAAAGCAGCCCAAATGTCAACTTGTGTACCCACCACTGTGGATAATCCATTGTCTGAAGACCTCTTTGATGACAAAATGCGGTTGGGGTCAGAAGGCATGTTAAAAGATCAAGAGGATGATTTAGTCTGCTCTGACGCCCAGTTACTGATGCCATCAGAGGAGGTGAAGGAAGCCAGTCAATCGGCAAAAATCCCGGGCGGTCGGCAACGCCTTGCAGTGCCCCTTGCTTGTAGCCCGCAGCTTCTGGATGCAGAAAGTCAGGACGACCAAGTCACCTGTGTTGATGATGATGACGACATTGCGGATCCATCCTGGTCTTTTTTTTCGCAGAATTTGCTTGCGAGCGCTTCATCAGTGGACGAGGAGGAAGACGATGGGGTAGTGTCAATACGGGTCCCGCCACAAAAAGGGAGAGGGCGGTCGCAGAAGTCCGCTGATATGATTCCGCCAGCCACGGTCAGCGCAAACCCCGCTCCTCGCTTATCGCCGTCAAAAAGGTCCAGGACCTCTCAAGCCTGGGCCTTCTTTGAGCAAGCCTCTGATTCACCAAGCGATGTCATATAACGCCTTTGCCGTAAACGCATAAGTAGAGGCAAGAACCTTAAGTGGTTAACCACCACCAACATGTCTAGTCAAATGCAGCGAATGCATGAGTTGAAATGGAGGGAACACTTGGCCAAAAAAGGCCAGACCGACGCCGGGCCACAAACCACAGTCACACCCTCTGTCTCCGCCTCCTCCTCCTCCGCCACCACCAAGCGTTCATCAGCTGCCCATGTCTCTCAGAGTCATGATCAGGGATCAGCCTCCGCTTCAGCCTCCACCGTCGCCGAGTACCACCAGCACCACCAGAGACCCATCCTACCCCTTCTCCTTCCACCAGTTTGACGACCTGCATGCCGTACAGTGGCCAGTATAGCAGCCAGCCATCTGTCTTCCAGGTTTGGGAACAGAAGAAACACTTTAACCCAAACCATCCCAAAGCCAAAAGCCTGAATGTCGGCATTGCCAGGCTTTTGGCCTTGGAAATGTTGCCTTTCTGTTTGGTGGACACAGATGGGTTCCGCCACGTCATGGCCCTCGCCTGCCCCCAATACCAGATGCCGAGCAGGCATTTCTTTGCCAGAAAAGCCGTCCCTGCCCTGGCCAGCCACGTGTCATCTAAAATTTCAAGCGCGTTGTCTGAATCTGTGTCCGGAAAAGTCCATCTCAACACCGACACATGGACTAGTAAGCACGGCCAAGGCCGCTATATCTCTGTGACAGCTCACTGGGTGAGCTGGGTGGATGTCTCTGGGGGTGACGGTGGCTCTCAGGCTCGGCGCACGCTCTTCAAAACCGCAGGGATGGTGCAGGGCTCTTTCTCCCAAGGTCCTCTGGTGGCATCACGTGCCCAGAGACACCAGGCCGTGTTGAAATTAATCTGCCTTGGAGACCGTCCACACACAGGTCAGGAGCTGTGGACGGCTCTCCGCAACGAGACCGAGCGCTGGCTGGGTGACAAGAACCTTGTGCCAGGCAAGGTGGTGTGCGATAACGGGCGAAATCTGCTGGCCACCCTTAATATCGGTAGGCTGGAGCACATCCCTTGCCTGGCACATGTCATGAACCTTGTCGTCCAGAAATTTCTAAAGAGCTACCCGGGTCTGGACTGCCTGCTGAAGAAGGCTCGAGGTCTGAGTTCGCACTTCCGCCGTTCGCACCCTGCTTCGTCCCGCCTGGCTGCGTTGCAGCATCAGCTCGGCCTCCCCGTCAACCGTCTCATTGTTGACGTGGCAACACGCTGGAATTCCACCCTCCACATGCTGCAGCGATTGTGGGAGCAGCGCAATGCCATTACGCAGTACGAAGTGACACATGGCCTGACAAGCAGCGGTGCGGACCTCGGGGTGTTGAGCCACCGAGAGTGGAGGCAGGTGAAAGAGCTCTGCACCATCCTTTCCAGTTTTGAAGAAGCCACCAAATTGGTCAGTGCGGACGATGCCCTTGTCAGCATGAGCATTGTGGTGATCTTAGTTCTGAAACGATCGTTGGACACTCTGAAACATAAGATCCCGCCAGCGACGGAGGAGGAGACGGACACAGATGCAGACACGGAGCCTTTCTCTCCGTCAAATCCACAAGGCCCGTCAGTTTCTCAATTTTATCGGTCTTCATTAAGCAGTGGTTCAGGGTCCAGAGCTAGTGCAAGGCGGCACCTCAGCTCTCAGGGTGCATAATCTGAAGCTGTGCCGGAGGAAGCGGAGGAGGAGGAGGAGGAGGAGGTATTCCTAGACACCGACGTCCCTGCCTTGGAAAGAGGTTGGCGTGAATTTGAGGCAGATGAGGAAGATGAGTTTGCTAGTGCCCCTCAACCCAGAGGCTTGGGAACTCAAGGCTCCATTTCTCACATGAGTGCTTGGATGCTCCATTTCCTCCAACATGATCCTCGCATTAAGGCCATCAAAATGAACAACAGTTACTGGGTGGCCACCCTCCTGGATCCCCGGTACAAAACAAAACTCAGCACTTTCCTTCCACCCACCCAAATAGAGAGTAAAATGCAGGAAATGGAGACCTTGCTGATTGATCAACTGGAGACATCTGTTGCGTCTGCTTCACGTTCTTCAAATGTCACGGTGGAACAACGCCAGCGACGTGACAGCAGTAGAGTGCCAAGTAGCCATAGCGGCAGCAGCGGCAGCAGCAGGCAAGGTGGCAGAAGCCTAATGGGTGACCTCTGGCAATCTTTATTTACCACCTCACCAACGCATGCAATGCAGGCCACACATACAACACCCAGAGACCAGCTTAAGATCATGGTGCACGACTATCTGCACTATCTCAACACCGATGTTTTTGTATGTGTTCCGGACCCAATAGACTTCTGGGTATCCAAAATGGACAAATGGCCCAAGCTGGCTCGCCACGCCATAGTGGTGTTGTCCTGCCCAGCAGACAGCGTCATATCTGAGCGGACCTTGAGCAAAGCCGGAGCAGTCATTTCAGACAAACGCATCAGGCTTTCCACAGATAATGTGAATCGTTTGACTTTCATCAAGATGAATCAGGCATGGATCTCTGATGATGTTGTGGCCCCAATTGCCGAGGTCACCGATTAGTTGCTGGTCTACTTCACATTCCTCTCCAAACAGAAATGGTCCTCTTGAAAAACTTATTTTTAAAATGATAATTTCTTACTGCAATTTTTATTCTCAATTCCCAACAGTTCATTTTGCTGGTTTTGCTGTGAGGAGACTAAAAGACACCAAGGTTTCATGACAAAACCATATTCCATTTACTCACTTCATCTTTAGAATTTTTCACATTGTCAATGGTTTTGGGGTCATGTTGCCTCACAATTTTTAACAGTGGCTGAGAAGTCATTTTTATAATTTTTTGGGTCATGCTGCTTTGAAATGCAGCAATACTACAGGTCCTATTCTAAAAAATGTTGTTTCTAATAGACATTTGTTCTTCACAATTGTCAAAAGTGGCTCATGGGTCATGTTTTGAATTTTTGGGGGCATTTTGCTGTGACATGCAGCTATACTACAGGTCCTATTCTAAAAAATGTTGTTTCTAACAGACATTTGTTCTTCACAATTGTCCAAAGTGGCTCAAGGGTCATGCTTTGAATTTTTGGAGGCATTTTGCTGTGACATGCAGCTATACTACAGGTCCTATTCTAAAAAATGTTGTTTCTAACAGACATTTGTTCTTCACAATGGTCAAGAGTGGCTCAAGGGTGATGGTGCTGTCAGAAACAGGAATAGGTAGGACACTGTTAATGGACACATATTGCAAAATTACTTGTTTTTGCAAGATCTTTAACATAGCTATCAATCCCTTTATTGAGACAACCCATTTAATACAATTAAAAAAGAGAAACAAAGACATGGTGGGATTCCATCTGATTTTAAAAATGTGTTTTCTAGAATTAAAGTACTAAAAAACTTGCATGTACAAAATAGCTGTTAAAAAAATTCCTCTGAATTGTACAAGGGAGGTACAGAAAAACTTGACCAGATGTAGGTTATTCAGAGGACATGGAGTGTGGAGCACGGACAGAGAACAAAGTACAGAGACCATTTCCTCCAGCACGTTGAGTAAAATGAGAAAAAGAATTCCAAGATAAAGGGCACCTGGGTGTAACAGGAGCGTTAACCACCAGTATTTCCAAGTGAAGCTCAATTGGTCCACACTCATACGGAGAGGCAAGCGCTACCCAGGTATTGACTGTGTACTGAGGAAGGCTGGAGTTCTCACACTTCCGCTTCCGCACTCTGCTTCAGCACGACAGTTTTCATTGCTGCGTCATCAGGGCATTTTAACCTGCGTGTTAATAGATGACGGACGCCAGCCTGGGCTCTCACCGCACCCACTGTAACTCCGGACCTGTGTCTTGCTGTGGCCCAGGACAGGTATAGTCAATGTCCAGTGAAACTAAAATGGTGGTTGAAAGACTCCTTTTTCCGGCACTTTTTAAATGTGGGGGGTCATGCAGGTTTGGGGCTCATGCTGTGGCCCAGGACAGGTATAGTCAATGTCCAGTGAAACTAAAATGGTGGTTGAAAGACTCCTTTTTTCCGGCACTTTTTAAATGTGGGGGTCATGCAGGTTTGGGGCTCATGCTGCGTTCCAGGACAGGGATATTCAATGTCCAGTTCAATTAAAATGATGGTTCATTTTCATTCTGCCTTCTGGCACTTTTTAATTTGTGGGTGATGCAGGTTTAAGGGTCATGCTGTGGTACAAGTCAGGGTTAGTGAATGGTGTGTGACTTTTTTTATGTGGCTTTTATAGCCTAAGTGTTGTGCCTAAGATGTAGCAGGTATCCATTTGACTGTTGTGGCTGTTAATTCCAGCTTCTCCAGCCCTGTTTGGGTGTAAGAATGAAGGTGTTGTTGCTCTCCCATAGACTTTAATGGTCATCGGAGATGATTGACTATCGACTATCGAAAACCTTATCGATGGTGGCCGACTATCGACTATCGATCGATGTCGATAGCCAATGTAATCGCTCAACACTACTTGTGACCATTTGCTGAGACTCTGCAGGTAGAAAAATAGAAATAAAAGGTGCAGGATGGTGAGAAATATGCTATATTCCCCTAATAGAATATGTACTGTATTGTATATTTATTGTTTTGGATGCCTTTACTTAAAGTGACATTTCAATATTATCTAATGTAAGTTTTATTATTATTATTATTATTATTATTATTATTTATTATTATTATTATTATTATTATTATTATTATTATTAATATTATTATTATTATTATTATTATTATTTTAACCTCTGGTATAGTAATGTGTACATGTTAGCTAAAACTAAATTTTTTGAAATATTTTGTGGTCAGGGTGTTCTAACGTTGTTCTAATAAAAACGAAAAGGGAGGAAAAGCGAAAATCAATTTCGGTATTGGATAGAATTTCAGCCTCACACAGAATAAAGTAATTAGTGATAAGTAGATGCATAAGTTCCTCTAATGCTCTTTAACATTCATGAGATAGTGCTAAGTTCTAGAGCCTGAATGAAAGTTACCAAAAAACATTTGTCACCAGCCAATAAAATGTTCCTTGTGCTGTGAATGACAATTAGAAAAGTTCTATGGTCACTTGGCAACAGGAATTAAAAGCATTTGCACTATAGTGGAATTAAAGCTAATCAGTGTAAATATATTATTTGCAAAATTGACTGTTGATATAGTGGCTATGGAAATTAGAGAAGTTAACTGCTTTTGATCTTGCCACTTAGCTTTCAAAGTTTTTTTCCATTACCTCTAATGGTTTATTAATCTTCAATTTATTATGTATTGATTCTTGTGAATATTATAGCTACATTTCATTTTGGATAAACAACTTATGATTTATATTGTTTGTAGGCTATACATGAAATGAAATAAATTTCAAAACTATTAGGCTGTAACTATTCTGTACCACAATTTAATGTTTACATATTGTGTTAGTGTACATATACACATATTTCTTTTTAAGAATGAGTGTCTTGCAAAATGTTTTGCAAAGGAAAAAAATATATTGTAATCTTCATTTTCATAGCAGAGTCATATTCTGCGATGTTTTTACTGTTATTTTAGATAGATAGATAGATGGATAGATGTGAGATAGATAAAAATATGATAGGTGTGTTAATAGACAAATAGAGCGATAGACACATATCCTCTGTAACAGACAGCAGAGTCCAAAACATCAGAATAGAAAATCAAAACAATTCAAAAGATTGAAAATCAAAGGAACTGATTTATTAAGCCATGCACTGCCATGTTTCAGCTCTTATGAAAAGTATTTGGTACACCGGCAATTTTGCAAGTTTTCCCACCTACAAAGAATCGAGAGGTCTGTAATTTTTTATCATAGGTACAGTTCATCTGTGAGAGACAGAATCTAAAACAAAAATGTAAAAAATCTCATTATATGATTTTTAAAGAATGAATTTGCATTGTATTCAATGAAATAAGTATTTGATACAATAGAAAAACAGTAGATAGTTTTGTGGCCTTCCCATGTTTTTTTTTCATGCAATAAAAAAATAAGTTTTTGACTTTGGTGTAATGTTGTTCTGCTTTTTTTTTTTTTTTTTTTTTAACGCATAGAATATATGATTTATTTTTTTATGATTCTTTATGTTGAATACATATAGTGGATCTCATTGATCAAAACTTTCTAATAGGAAAAAAAAATGGTCTTGTTGCCAGACCAACCAGAGATCAGGTTTAATTTATTAACACACTCTTGGGTAAGGTTTATTCTGATTTCATGTCAGATAGTGAGAAAATATGCATATATGTCTTTTTAAATAGTGTATGGAAACTTCTGGTTTCAACTGTACATATACAAGCTGTGACTTCTTATTTATATGGGCTAAAATATCACCTCATAGCAAAAATTTCACAGTCTTTCTTTATAATTATCAGAGTCCATGTTTCCTTAGGGCATGAGGTGTGCCAGAGCAACAACCAGCTTTATAATCACATGTGCTGTTCAAGCTGTGGGTAGATCTGTAGCAGTTAATGACACATCAGCTCTGCTCTTAAAAGCTATTCCTGTTACACTTACATGAGTGCAATAGATTTATAATAGTTAGTACTCGGGCTGCAAAGCACTAAACAGAGTTTACTTAGCTAAATGATAAACTTTCAACATCCATTATTAGAGATAAAACTCTGCAGAAGGTAACTCACTATGGTTGGACTGAATGCCAGAAAGCAGCTTACAACAACAAGAGATAAGAGAGAGGAGGAGAGGTCGGTAGAGATGGTCAGTAACTAAAGAAACTTGTGTGCTCTAAGGGAGATATGTATGGAACTAGGTGCATTGAAATGCATTTCACATCTATTTTTCAGTGTCAAATGCGCCTGAATGTATGAAAGTAATTTCTGTGCATTCATAAATGGTGTCTACAGTTCATTGCACCGCTCCTGTGTGTTTGGTGCATTATGGAACTTGGGCGCATAAGTAATGTGCCAAACATAAATAAAGGCTCCAGATAGGCTGGAAATAAAAGAAAAGTCATTAGAATAGAATGTCAGTGAATAGAAATAATGGTAGTGATCTTGCTTGGTGGACCACAGGTCCCAGCAATACCTGTGCTGTGCTGGCTCTTGCTCTATGTAGAATAAAAGGTGAGAGCAGCAAAAATACATTTCAAATTTAATGTAGTAAAAATTAAAAAAATAAAAATCTGAACAACAACATCAGTGGGTTATTTAAAGTGAAATTAGTTTTGGATTCTATTAATTTGAAATACATTTTATGGGAGATATTGTTATATTTTTGGGATATTATGTATTTTATATTAATTTTATATGTTAACATTATTTATTAAAGGGGTTGTCTCACTACGAAGATCATAGTTGAAAATGTGGGGACCAAAAATCTAAGGATTTACATCCTTGGTTACTATTGGCAAAGTGCTATGGTTTTAGAGAACGGGCTGGATTACTTGTGCTTAGCAACGGAGTTTGTTTACTGGTCGGGAAAGCATTCTGTCCCGCCCTGGTCGTGCACATGCAAAGGAAAGGCAGTGAAGAGGAGGGGCAGGGATGTGTGTATTTGCAGGCAAGGAGGAGAAGCAGTGAGAGGACATGCAGGGGGGTTGTGTGTAGTGTATCCTCTTCACTGCCTCTCCTCCATGCCTGTGGCTGCCAATACACTCATCCTTGTGGCTGCCAATACACCCTCCCCCGCTCTTCACTGCCTCTCATCCCCAACCAGTAAACAAACTCCGTTGCTAAGCACAAGTAATCCAGCCCGTTCTCTAAAACCATAGCACTTTGCCAATAGTAACCAAGGACGTACATCCTTAGATTTTTGGTCCCTACATTTTCAACTATGATCTTCGTAGTGAGACAACCCCTTTAAATTAAAATAATTTAATTTTATGTAGTTTGATAATTATCATAAATTAGTTTTTATTATTGCACTGGTGTGAGTTGAGAAATATTGGAAATTTTTTTCCCTAAGAAGCAAATCTAGCTCCACTTCGACTCCTCAGGCTCTGGCAGACCACATTGAAATAGGTCTGTCTGTTCAAGAAGTAATGCGCCTAGTTTTGCCGAACCACATTCATATATGTGTATAATACAGTATTACGAGTGTGGTGTGACACGTCCCCTGAACGCCCCCTCATGTTAGACGCATTAGAAAGTGTTGTCTTACGAACAATGCGCCTAACACATTCTTTAGGCACATGAGACATCATAGACTGCTCAGTTAGGTGCATTTTACGCCAGAAAATAGTGAAAAACCCAAACATACATATATACCTAAAAGGTTGATAAAATCTTCTTTATCTCCGGAACAAAAATAAATCAACAAAGCAATGTATTTAGAAAAAGTCTTCAATTACATATCCCTTCATGTAAAAAGCTAATTACTGTAGTGAGAAAAAAACCCTTTAATGTCTGTGTAGAACAATCGGAGACATGTTTGAAGGAAGGTGCTTCGAAGTTAAATGTCGAGTCTCGTTTTCAGTGTATAATGCGCCTGAATGTATGAAAGTGTTTTTTTTTGCAATTATCAATAGAGTCTAAAGTTCATCGCGCTTCACCTGTGTGTTTGGCGCATTACGAAACTTAGGCGCATTAGTAATGCTTCTAACTTGTATAAAGGCTATAGATAGGCTTGAAATAAAAGAGTCAATAGAATAGCATGCCCGTGAATAGAAGCTATGGTACTGATCTTGCTTGGTGGACCACAGGTCCCAGCCAGACCTGTGGTGTGCTGGCTATTGCTCTATGTAGAATAAAAGGTGAGAGCAGCAAAAATAAATTTCATATTTAATGTAGCAATAATTAAAAATTTTAAAATCTGAACAACATAATCAGTGGGTTATTTAATGTAAAACTAGTTTTAGAGTCTATTAAATTTAAATGCATTTATATAAATATATATAATATATTATAACATTTCATATGTAATATTTTGGGGATATTATATATTTTTATAATAATTTTACATTGAATTTAAATAATTAAATTTTATATAGTTTGATAATTATCATAAATTACTTTTTATTAATGTACTGGTGTAAGTTGAGAAATATGGGACATTTTATCCCTTACCAGCAAATCTAGCTCCACTTCGACTACTCTGGCTCTGTCAGACCACACCGAAATAGGTCTGCCTGTCGGAGCAGTAATGCGCCTAGTTTTGCCGAACCACATTCACATATGTGTCTAATATTGTGAGTGTGGTGCGGCACACCCCCAAAACTCCCCCAAAATGCCCCCTCATGTTAGGCACATTAGAAAGTGTCGAGTCTCACGTACAATGCGCCTAACACATTCGTTAGCAGCATTAGACATGGTAGCTGACTCAGTTAGGCACATTTTTTACGCTAGAAAATAATAATAATAATAAAAATAATCTTTATAATCTTTATATAGCGCCAACATATTCCACAGCACTTCTGAAAAACCCGATCATACATGTCTCCCTTTACATCATCCTATCGGCAAACATCTGGGGCTACATGTATGAAAACGGTCTAGGTATAAAACTCACTTTGTTGTTCATAGCAACCAATCAGAGCGCCCCTCTCATTTTTCTAGAGCACTATATGAATTGTAAGAGGGGCTCTGATTGGTTGCTATGAACAACAAAGTGAGTTTTAGATCTAGACAATTTTCATACATGTCTCCCCTGGTTGTTACTTTTTTAGAAAACTAAAATATTGCCAAAAACAAAACCCACATAAATGTGACCGAAGTGTTTTGTGTGAATGCAACCTTAAAGATCCTGTGATAGAAGCATCTTTGTAGTACAATTTGCCTCAGGTGGGTATTCAGCAGAACGCTTCTTGCAGGCTGCACTGACAGTGGTGTCTAGCTTTTGTGACATGTGGCCCTGTATATTGTCCTCCAGATAATCAGACCACAGTGAATCATTCTTATTAATAACCATTTTGTATTTATTCATTGTCTAAGACGTCAATAAAAGTTGAATTGGAAAGATGGTCTGCAAAGTGAAGGCGAAAGTGCAAAGAGCAGACAAGAGTTCTACTATCTTTTCTGGGAAAAAGACATGACATTTTCATTTCTCTGCCATTGAGTGCTGATCCGAATGTCTGGTATTTTAAGCTACAATGCGCTGCAGAGCTCATAAGAAAACATGAGACTAGCATACTAAATGATCTCCTCCACTGTAACAATCCAAAGGAATTTAGACTCTAGGATAGAAGAGGAGAAATGAGTGAAAAGAAGCACAATCTCTGAGCAGAACTACAGCACTGCTGACTGATCTCTATAATCCACTTAAATCCTCACCACATATTCTCTAATAAAAGTGATTGTGAAAATGTGGATTCATACATAATGTAATATTCTCACTATACTGTCATATACGTATGTACATACATTGTGTCAACATACAGTATATCTAAATATAGGTCAGACACCAACTAAAACACAAGGACACACTGATATATGTAAACACACATATTGGGCCACATGTATGAAAACTGTCTAGGTGTAAAACTCACTTTGTTTCCCATAGCAACCAATCATTTCATACAGTGCTCTGGAAAAATGAGAGGGGCGCTATGATTGGTTCCTATGGGCAACAAATTGAATTTGTTGTGTCAGTATGCTGACATACAGTTGAAACTGGAAGTTTACATACACTATATAAAGAGACACATATGCAGGTTTTTCTCACTATCTGACATGAAATCAAAATAAACCTTACCCGTTTAAGGTCAATTAGGAACCAAAATTATTGATATTTGCCACATGCCAGAATCATGAGAGAGAGGAAATATTTTAAGTCATTTTTATAACTTTCTGCAAAGTCAAAAGTTTACATACATTTCATAAGTATTTGGTAGCATTGCCCTTAAACTGTATGACTTGGGTCAATCGTTTTGGATATCCTTTCACAAGCTTCTCAAGATAGTTGGTAGGAATTTTGGCCCATTCCTCCTGACAACTGTGTAACTGAGCCATGTTTGTAGGTCGCCTTGCACCTGCCTTTTCAGCTTTGCCAATAAATTTCCAATAGGATTGAGATCAGGGCTTTGTGATAGCCACACCAAAACATTGCCTTGGTTATCCTTAACCCACTTTGTAACCAGTTTGGCAGTATGTTTCACATCATTGTGCATTTGTAAGACCCATTTCTGCCCAAGCTTTAACTTCCTGGCTTAAGTCTTGAGATGTTGCTTCAGTATTGCACCAGTTCCTCCTGCAGCAAAACAATCCCACAACATGATGCTGCCATCCCCGTGTTTTACAGTTGGGATGGTGTTCTCAGGCTTCCAAGCTTCTCCCTTTTTCCTTCAAATGTAACAATGATCATTATGGCCAAACAGTTTCGTCAGACCACCGGACATTCTCCATAAATGCATGTCTTTGTTTCTGTGTGCATTTGCAAACATTAATCTGACTTTTATATGTTTCTTTTGGAGTATTGGCTTCTTCCTGGCAGAGTGGCCTTTCAGTCTATGTTGATACAGTACATGTTTCACTGTGGATAATGACACGATCTTACCAGCTTCCGCCAGAATCTTCACAAGGTCTTTTGTGTTTTTTCTTGGGTTGATATTCACATGTTGGACCAAAGCACGTTCATCACTGAGACACAGAACCCATCTCATGAGCAGTATGATGACTGGACATCCCATCCCACTTGCGTATAATTGTTTGTACAGATGAACGAGGCAGCTTCAGGTATCTGGAAATTGCACCCAAGTTCACAATTCCTTTCCTGTTATCTTGGCTGCTTTCTTTAGACTTTCCCATGATGTTACACACAGAAGCAGTGTGTTTCTGTCGTGCTTTAAAATGCATTCACAGGTGTGTCTCTAACTTAGATGTTGCCAAAAACATAGTAATCCTAGTATAGGTAAACTTTTGACTTTGCAGAAAGTAATAAAAAGGCCTTAAAAATTTTCTTTCTCTCTCCCTCTCTCAATCTGTCTCTTTTTCTGGCATTTGGCAATTATAAATAATTTTGGTAACCCTAGTTGACCTAAAACGGGTAAGGTTTATTCTGAATTCATGTCAGATAGTGAGAAAAACATGCATGTGTCTTTTTACATAGTGTATGGAAACTTCTGGTTTCAACTGTATATGTATATACACACATGTATGAAAACTGTCTAGGTCTAAGACTTTCTTTGTTGCCCATAGCAACCAATCAGAGCTCCACTTTCATTTCATATAGTGCTCTGAAAAAATGAAAGGGGAACTCGGATTGGTTGCTATGGGCAACAGAGGTCTTAAAGCTAGACAGTTTTGCTCATAGCAACCAATCAGAGTTCGCCTTTTATGTTTTCAGAGCACTATATGAAATGTAATAGGAGCTCTGATTGGTTGGTATGGGTAACAAAGAAAGTCCTAGAACCGGCCAGTTTTCATGCATATCCCCCATTGTATCAGTATGCAGTATATTTATATAAAGGATACACTGATACATCTGTATCTATCTATCTATCTATCTATCTATCTATCTATCTATCTATCTATCTATCTATCTATCTATCTATCTATCTATTTATCTAGTTATCACCTGTCTTTGTATTTATCTAGGTAGATATAAATCCATCTATCTCTGTCTAGCATCTTTCACTGTTATTATCTGATTCTATTTTATGTATTGAACAGCTCTATAATTTTTTTCATATATTGAGCTATATGTCTCTTATATTTTTCTGCCTTCTAGCAAATTCATTCACTCCAGTTAATTTCTAGATGAAAGTGATAACATTCTTTACAAATAATCTTCTTTTTTGTATTTCTCCTGTGTATACCCCTCTCATTTCATCTCTTCCTTTCGATATCATGTCCAGCAGACATACATTTCTAAGTATGTGCCACAGTACATAAAATCCAGAGAAACCTATATAAAATAACAGCTTAGCAGAAAGTAGTAAACTTGATTTGCAACACTGAGCTCTGTTATCTGCTGTACATCTGCATTACAAGACAGAGCCTGTGGCCAGGAGCTATTCATCCAACCAAAAATATTGTTATCTTAATATAAATTCCTGTTTTTTTTTTTGTTGTACTTTTCGATTTCTGTTCCTTGCCGTGTACAACAGAAGATAAATGTATATTTTGGAACAATTGGCTTTTTTTTTACTTTTCTGTAAGCATCGGGCCAGGCCTGGAACATCATTTTAATTTATTATTGCCTGGTAAAGCTGCACAAGGAATAATATATTTCCAATTACCTTGTGGATATTCTGTTGAATTGCTCATAGGTTCATTTTCTCACCCGCTCGTTGCCTAAAATTACTCCTGTATAATTAACATATCTCTGTTGTTTTGGTGCAGGAACAAATGAAGCATCTCTGCTTGTTGAGAACAGCGCTCATAAAATCCTAAATAAGCAATTAAAATAAAATATACCATCTCCCCCACACCCGTCCCCTACTATTCTTTTTTCAAGGCTAATATTTTCCTGTGTAATTGCAGTGGACCTTTCTTGTGTCCTCGCTCCAGCTGCAAATGTTTAACCAGCTGCCTTGATATTGTGTTATGTGAATGGCAGTTTGGTCTGCTGCATTCCCTTGTTCACAGGGATCTCTGGGTGATGGCTGTCAGCACATTCTTACAGGTTGCTGATGAAAGCATTTATACCCTTGATGGTGATACTGCGGTGAATGCACAGATGGCTGCGTGGTTGTGGAAATTTTATTTTTAGTAACATGTTCCAGTAGCCAAGTTACCAAACAAAACTTTAGAGAAGTTATATTTGTATTGGAACTTATAGGTGAAGTTCAGACATTATTTGAGATTGTTCCATTATTACTACTCGATTATATGTGTATATGAAATAGACGCATTGTTATGATGACACTTTATAATAAAGGATATAATACATAGAGCTTCTAATACACCAAACATCTGCAGTTTAACCTCCCACCCAAGAAGAATACAATTAAATTTGCGGCATCGTAAAATACATCAAAACTTGAATTAAGATTTATTAAAGGGGGTGTATCCCGTACGTAATAAGTTAACTTGTTGCGACTCTTCTCTATAAACAACTCTAAATTTTCAAAAAGCTATAGTTAGTCAACATCATGTGATGGACTCTGAAAATTCACAATCAGTAAGTTGACAACTTTCCTATTTTAAGGACTATATTTGCCCAATTTATGGGGAGAGAGATTTTATTAAATCAGGTTTATCCCTTACTCAATAAAAATAACTATTTACTACTTTATTCTCTAGACAACCTCATATTTTCCAAAAAATGTAGTCAATCAACATCATGAGGTGAACTCTGAAAGTTCACAGATAGTCAATTGCCAGCTTTTCTATTTTAGTGCTGTAGTTTCACAATTTAGGGGAAAGAAAGATTTTATTAAAATAGTTCATCTATTTATATTCTAATTCCATCCTTGAGGGCAATGTACGTCCCACCTGCTGGTTCTATAATCCAAGAATATGGGAATAGACTAGCAATACAATGATATTTTCTTGTGGATACTCCATATTTCATTAACTTTCAAAGTCCTCAACATTTTTGGTTTTCTGAATATAATAACATCTAATATTGCATTCTATCTGAAAGCAAGGCTTATTATTATCTGTACCAGAAACATTCTTAAACAACAGAGGGTCCTCTTTACTGGGCATTCGGCTCTGCTAATTAAAACCTGTTGTATCAAAATGTTTCTACTCAGGAACTGGTTACATTTGTATTCATTTCAGCAATATTCCATCAATGGTGTTATTGTGGTGTTGAAGATTCTATGTTTGTGTGTGGTCTCTGCTGAGAATTGATTGTGCACCAAGTCTTTCTGCTATTGTGTAGTCATTCTATTCTTTTTCTTTATTTTCCCATTTTTGCATATTATAAATTCAAATTAGGCAATGTATCCCGGGTGTTTTTCCAATTTCCTTTTTAAACTTACAGTTTTGACAAACATTGGATATTTATAACTTAATTGGTGCACAAGCTCATGTGCAAATCCTATTTTAATGAGTTACTTTGCCTTCAAGAATAATGAAATTGCATTTATGGTTCAATAAGTGAGTCTGAGACATAACAAGGCTTGACAGTTTTTCATTTATTAATATTTTAATGTTGCCTTAATATCCAAAATGAAACATCTGGTAAAGAAACCACTCATTAACCCTTGGTCTGCTGTGGGGCTTGCGTCAAAATTCTCAGCAATTAGCGTTAGTACCCTACATTACAAAAGGGAATCGAACAAAATGGATGGGTCACGGATTGCGTACTTTATGCTTTTTAAATAGTTTGTCCCTTAGCATACGACATGAGTATTATAACTTGTAAAACTTTACAGAACTGCATTATTTAGTATTTGATCAAGTCGGACATTAAAGTTTCATTTGGAATAATTCAGTTTGCGTGTTCTCTTAAATACCAGCCCAGAACTGTGGTGTCAGAAATATTTTAGGACATGAGTGGTTAATGAATATTTATTACTTGCGGTTATAAATAATAAGGATATAGTGTCTTGAGATTAAATAATGAGATTATGGCGAAGAGATGTAAGGGACAAAAAAACTTGTCAATGATGTTCTAACAATAAGTAATACTTTTGTGTGTTCACCTCTTTTTATCAAGAGTAATGGGTTACTTCTTCATTGTTTAACAATGGGAAGAGCCATAGACATCTGTGCCCTCTATCTCATGCCTTGCACTGGTGAGGGCTAACAAGCTTCAAACTGATGAAGAGCCTAAGTGACATATACCTCCAAACAGTGCCAAAGAGGTTCTTTAAGCTCATTATTGTTTTAACCAGTGGTGTGCTTTGGAAAGTCAAATTGGACCCAAATCTCAGCTGTTCGAATTTGGTTTGCCTAATTCGATTTCTTGTGATATTTACCGAAAAATTAACCAGATTCAAAATACTATTCAAATGTAAACTTTGGTTAACCCCTTAAGGACCAGGCGTTTTTTTTTGGTGACACGTTCGTTTTTCCCTCCTCGCCTTCTGAAAGCCATAACTTTTTTATTTTTCCACCTAGATAGACACCTGAGGGCTTTTAATTTGCGGGACAAGATTTACTTTCTAACGGTGTTATTCACTATACTATAGAATATACTGGGAAACCGCAAAAAAATTCCAAGTGGGACAAATTGTGAAAAAAAATGTATTTTCGCCATTTTTGCGGGGGTTTTACTTTTACGGAGTTCAATCTTCGGTAAATATAATGTGTTATCTGTATTCCAAACATTTTCTATTTCTTAAATTTGCGCCACGGCGCCATTTTGTGTGACCAATATGTTTTTTGTACTATCACCTACGGACGTCAGTGAGGGGGACTTTTTTGCGGGCGGAAGTGTCATCTTTATCGCTAGCAGTTTGGAATGCATGCAACTTTTTTGATAATTTTTATTCCATTTTTTGAGTGACGTAAAATGACCAAAAAACGCAATTTTGCCGTTTGGAATTTTTTTTCTTCTACGGTGTTCAGCGTACGGGATAAATGATGTTATATTTTTATAGATCTGACTTTTTTGGATGCGGCGATAACAAATATGTGTAACTTTTTTATTATTTTAATGATTTTATTTGTAAAATGGGGAAAGGGGGGTGATTTGAACTTTTAATACTTTTTTTTTTGTACTTTAAAACTTTTTTTTTTTTACTGTAACATTTAGTCCCCCTATGGTGCTTGACCACTAGGGAGCGCGATTGTTAATACAACCTAATGCATTGCATAGGCAATGCATTAGGGTGTACAAAGATGGCGGTTTCCCCATTTCCTGTCTGCAGACAGAAGTGGGGCAAACCGGCCAGGGTAAGTGACGGGAGCCTTCACGAGGCTCCCCACCACCATGCCCGGTCGTCGGATCTGCGCCGGTGCTGATCGGCGTTCATTCAGACGCCGCGGCCATCTTTGCCGTCGTGTCTGATGGGTTAAACAGCGCCAGCGGGCGGAGCCACCCGCCGGCGCTGTTACTGCCGGGTGTTAGCGGCGATTATCCCCTAACACCCCGCGGCGGTGCGGGGGGGTCGCGGAGCGATCCCCCTGCAAAGCCCCTTAGCGGCCATGGGACGTACTCATACGCCCAAGGTCGTTAAGGGGTTAAGGGTAGAGGTTTTTTTTTACTAGGTTTTAATGGGTTAACTTGTGCTCTGATTCTGTAGCACTGTTGCTCTGACACCAATTCTATCTGACATTATTTCTAATACATTGTTACATAAGTAACCCTAATGTAGTGTTGGAGCGGAAGTGACACTACAGCAACTGTGCCATGGGAATGGTTAAATTAATCCACTCAACCCCCCAAAAAGAGATTAGGGTTTCATTTACGATCAGGATTAGGGCTAAGTTTAAGTTATAAATAAGACATATGTTATGGTTCTGATATCCAAGAAAGTGGAGGCAGTTTCTATTATTTTCAGAATTAGCGATTAACAATAGAGTGAATTCATCCAATAAAACGTTCTTCTGCAACTCCGCTTTTAAAAAGAACCTGTCACATAGATGATACTCCCCTTGCTGAGGACAGCACAATCTAGTGTCAGACATGCTGTTTCCAGTGCTGTGTTTCTTATTCTGTAAGATTCTGGAGTTTTCGAGTATTTAGTGCTCAAATCTGCAGTTTTCAGCCAGGAAAGAGTTATTCAAAGAGTCAGTTTTTTTTAAACCCTGCCCACCTCAGACTAGCCCCGCCTACCTCAACTGATAAAACTATTACTTTGAATAGGTAGAAACATGGGAATAACTGCCAGATGGGTGGGGCTAGCATCTGGTGGGCAGGGTAACACCTGTTCATGAATAACAGCATCTTACAGAATAAGGGAAACAGCGCTGGAAACAGCAGGTCTGTTACTAGCCTGTGCTGTCCTCAGCAAGAGGGGCATAACCTATGTGACAAGTTCCCTTTAAGCTTCGTTTCTCGTCTTGTCATATTCAAGAGTCTGCCAACCCCACCGCTAAACTTACTTACAAACGACTGTGCACAGTCTGGGCCCTGACTCTTCAGAACCTGGTCAAAGCTCAAGACAACCAAAAGCATTATGCCAACAAAATACATTCTGTAGGTCCAGATTATGTTTTGGGAGGTTTGGTTAAGAACAGGCACCTTAACATGGAGGCCTATCTTTTTTTTCACGTTCGATTTTCCCTCCTCGCCTTCCTAGAGCCATAGCTTTTTTATTTTTTCATCTACATAGACATATGAGGTCTTTTATTGTACAGTACAAGATGTAATTTCCAATAAAGTCATTAACTGTACCATAGAATACGACCAATAACTTTTTTCTACTTCTTCCTACTTACTTGAGTGAGGGTTCATTCTTTGTGGGCTGAAGTGTAGCTTTTAATGGTACCAGTATGGAATCTATGCAACTTTTTTTTATCACTTTTATTAAAATTTTTAGGGGTCATTTCATTTCATGAACAAAAGGACTGCAGTTCTGGAATTTTTTTGTCTATGGTGTTCATCATACGGAATAAATGATGTTATATTTTAACAGATTGTGCTTTTTCAGATGCAGTGATACCAATTATGTGTAACTTTTTATTATTATTTTTATTTGTAGAATGGCAAAAGGAGGGTGATTTGAACTTTTACTATTTTTTTTTATTCTTTCAAACTTTTTTTTAACTTTAGCTTGGATTCCCCATAGGGTGCTTCACCACTAGGTGGTGTGATTGTTTATACCAGTGTTCCCCACCTCCAGTCCTCTAGTCACTCCCACAGGTCATGTTTTCAGGATCTCCCACAGAATGCACTGACAATAATGATATCACCTGTGCAGAATGCACTGACAATAATGACTTCACCTGTGCAATGCTAAGGAAAGCCAGAAAACATGACCTGTTAGTGTGCCTTGAGGACTAGGGTTGGGAACCTCTGGTTTATACAGCCTATTGCACTGTAATACAATGCAATAGAATATAAAAATATGGGGGTTTTAATACTTCCTGCTTGAGGCAGGAAGTAGTAAAACAGAAAACATGGTGGTGATGGAAGCCTTCGCCAGACTTCCAACTGCCATGTTAAACAGTAGGGAACACACAATCTCACCGCAGAGTCCCCGATCGGAGCGAGGAAAGGTGCACAGCACTGTTTCTCATTCATTTAGACGCTGTGGACATGGAATGAGCCAGTCTCCTTTACCGACTGGTGTCAGCTGCAATTAGCAGTCGGCAACCACTGTCTATGTAGCAGTACATCCAGATGCGGTAAGAGATTAAGGTTCCCTCTGGCAACTTTGTTTCGTGTGTAATTGATCCATGCCATATAACTGAAGCAATAAATCCAGTCTCCTTTTGGCTTGAGCTGGTGTATTATATTCTCTCGTGTTGTCTGGTTTCCTGATCTCGTTGCCTGTCCTTTTGACCACCATTCTTTACCTACTTTCCTTGTACTGGTTTGACGTCTCCGGTTTTGACCTGTTTTTAACCTGACCTATCTTTATTATGTTTTTGTCTCATTCTGTGTGCCACTTTACCAGTGTAAGGAACATTGCCCAGTTGATGCTGACCGCTTAGGGTCAAGCCGGCAAGTAGGCAGGGACAGCTTTTGTGGGCCTAGTGCTAGGGCTTACACTGTCTGTCCTTCTATGTCAGTCCTGTCTTGGTCTCCTGGCCCCTTACAACATAACATTAATTTGTGCAAAATTCACATGTAAGTAAGCAAACCATACTTGTTTTCTACATAACCATGCCATAATACCATACATTGTGACCTTTATCCATCTCAGCCTATTGTATATATTGTAAGAATATTGTATTTTTACATTTCAGTCATCTCAAACTGTAAAGTATAATTGATATTGCTAATGATATGAAACTAGTGTGAAAAGTATGAATGCAACCATGAAATACAATGTAACCTAATTTAAGTACACAGAATCCTTCATTAAAACACAATGTATCCTGGTAAATGTACCTGTGTATCATAAAACTAATCATTTTCTTGAAATTAAAATGGCATTTATATACATTAACTAAATTCTGCCATTTTATGACCTTCTTTATAAGTAGTTCCTTTGTACATCTTAAACAATACCTTTATTTGTCTAAATGCTGAAAGTTAGCAGGAAGTAAAGGAGCTGATAAATAGAAATAATGGTAAAAGAAAATAAAAGCAACAATAACTCCTAAAAGTAACAATCATAATAAATCACATCTCAGCAGCAGTCGCACAATCTATGTAAACCAAAGCTTTGCAAATTAAAAAAAATACAATAAACTGTTTCATACTTTTCAATGGATCTTTCTTTTTCTATTCTGTTGGAAACAAACAAATCCTGAAAGACAGATATGTATGTGTGACAAATAAAAATCTTTATACATATGCAAAAGGTTATGTGTGGGTGATTGATATAACCACTCATACTAAAATATTACGCTAGATTATGTCAAAAAGATGCATTAGCCAGGTATTTGCAAAGCACCCACCGAGATCAGCTGCAAATATGAATATAATATAAATAATATGACTAAAAAACAAGTTAGGCTCAATTATCTTTAAATAATATATAGCTTGGCTTGTCATCTCGCTTTTGATATGCACAATTGCACAGTCTTTTAATGGAATAAGACTAAAAGGTAACAGCAGCTGTAATCCATCTTACAGATTGCTCACCTGTTGTGTGGACAGAGTGTGGCAATGGATCCTCATGAGTAGTGTGACCGTGGATCTTGTAATCCATTATTTGTGAATTGATGTCACTTACAAGCCCATTTTAAATGGTGGTGATTATTAAAAGGGGAAAGTCTTTAGGTCTACTAAATATGACCGAGTCAAATAAATCTTACCCAATTAACATGGTTTTGACTCTAGTCGCAAGTCTCAGTACTGTTTTGTGCCATGATATCCAGTAGCATTGAGGGAGACATGTATGATTGGGTTTTTCATCCTTTCCTGGTATAAAATGCGCCCAGTCTATGATGTCTAATGGGCCTAACAAATGTGTTAGGTGCATTGTTCGTAATACTCGACCGTTTCTAATGCGCCTAACATGAGGGGACGTTCTGGGGGGTGTCACACCACACTCGTATTATTAGACACATATATGAATTTGGTTTGGCAAAACTAGGCGCATTCCTGCTGGTACAGGCAGATCTATTTCAATGTGGTCTGCCAGAGCCTGAGGGGTCGAAGTGGAGTTAGATTTGCTATTAGGGCAAAAAATGTCCCTTTTTTCTCAACTTACACTAGTACAATAACAAAAATTAATTTATGATAATTGTCAAACTATATAAAATTAAATTATTTAAATTTAATAAAAAATTGTATCATATAAAATTAGTATAAAATATATAATATCACAAAAATATAAAAATATCTCCTATAAAATGCATTTAAATTTAATAGAATCTAAAACTAGTTTTACAATAAATAACCCACTGAAGTTGTTGTTCAGATTTTACTATTTTTAATTTTTACTACTTTAAATTTGAAATGTATTTTTGCTGCTCTCACCCTTTATTCTACATATAGCAAGAGCCAGCATAGTGCAGGTCTCGCTGGGACCTGTGGTCCACCAAACAAGATCACTATCATAGTTTCTATTCTGACATGCTATTCTAATGACTTTTCTTTTGTTTTCACCTATCTATAGCCTTTATACATGTTAGGCACGTTACTAATGCACTACACACACATAGACGAGGCACATAGAATATTAGACTCCATTTATAATTGCACAAAAACCTCTTATATATATTCAGGCGCATTCTACACTGAAAACAAGACTTGACAATTCACTTCGAAGTGCCTTCCTTCATACATGTCTCCCTAAGAGTTTCCAATGACCTTCCATGCAAAGTGGCATACAACATCATGCCTTGTAGTTTACTATAAAAAGCTGAAGAATAACTATTTTCTTTCAAAAGTTTTACTAAACTTAACAACAAGTTAAAACCAATTTTAATCAATGATAATATTTTAAGTCATTATTAATTTGTGCTTTTGCACCAGAAAACAAAGATCTCTGAATATGACTATTGATAATTATATTGAATATCTAGATGCCTTTGCAAATTGAAATCATGGTACATAATGTATGTTTTGTTATTCATAAATAAATATTACATAAATGATAGGTGCATACTGATGAAAAAAAGAAAGAAAGAAAGAAAATGAAGGAAAGAAAGAAAGAGAAAGAAAAATATGAGCTAAAATGATAGATACATATTAGATATAAAGAAAGATAAATCATATAGAAATTGATATATTGATGGATCGATGTGAGATATTCTCTCATTTCTGTGGTTGGTGTTCAGTAGAAAACACAAGCCCATCCCAGTTAGGTATCATTCTGCATTTATAACTTCTACACATATTTGCATGTATTAATATATTCAAAAGATGTCAGATGGTAAGCTAAGCAACACATCAATATATTCTTAACTTACACTGTATGGTATTGGAGAAAAATCCTCATGATACATTTTATATGGTGCTTCATACATTTTTTAAGAAAACTTTGCAAAATAGTAAAGGACTTTGTTAGGCTAGGTTCACATCCAATCAGAAATTCTGCAATAATTTCCATTAAAGTGACCTCTGCCATGATGTAAACCCGATAGACCTCGTTGTCTGTCACTAAAAAGACCCGACGCTGCTTCTGTGATGGGGATCCTCTGATGTAGATGCAAACCAGGTCTTACATCAGATGTATCAAATGTATTAAGTAAAGCAGACAAAAACTTTTAGGCCTCATACACACAAATTCACCCCATTTTCCAGAAATCCAAAGAACAAAATTAAATATCAGCAGATTTTCTTTTAGCACAGTAAATTTGGCGATGGACTTGGACTTTAGAAAGAATAGGACTAATCTGTGCCCTGTGCACCCAAAATCTGTGTGTAAACCATGTCAATAAATTACATAGCACAGTGTTTTTCCTCACTGTGGATTTACAAACAGGGAGCTGAAAAGTCTGCACAGTATAAAATACAATGCAGATTCCTGCGAAATATAATGGAGCATGGACTTTGGACTGAAACGTAGATGGAAATCTGCCGTATGAACAGGGTCTTCAAAAGCATGGAGATTATTCTCACAAACTGATCAGTAAGGCTATGTCTCCACCGCACAGAAAAACGCCAGTTTTCTCAGTGTGTGTCATGGTCTAAAAACACTGAGACAGTGACTGAAAACAGCTCCCATAGACTTCTATAGTAAAAACGTCTTCTTTCTGCTCATTTTTGCTGCTGGTCATTTTTTGAAACATGTTGCTAAAAGCGTCAGAGCAGGGCAGAAAATGAACTATTGGAATCTATGGCTCTGTCTCCAGTGCACAGGAAAACATCCGTTTTTTTCAGCGCTTTTTGTTTTTTTTTACAATGCTGTGCCATTTACAGAAATTTTTAGCTGCTTTTTTACAGGCAGTGGACAAAAAAGTTTTATAAATGTTATAGTATTTGGTTTTCTGGTCTTTTTTGTCAACTGGAGTGTAGACATAGCCTAAGGGTATGTTCACACGGTGAAATTTTGGCTCGCATTTTGCATCGTATTTGCACGCTAAATACGGTAATCCATAGTTCTCATAGAAAACTATGGATTACGTCTCCTCTCCCCGAGTGTACAATACGATCGTATTGTACGCGCGGGGAGATAAGTGACATAAGTGATTCGTAAGGACCGTCTATGGCGCCGATCAGTGCGACTTCCAAACACCCACCGTAATTGATGGGCGTACTGTACGCCCCGCTATTACGCCATGTGTACATAGCCTAAGGGTAAATAGCATCTGCTACATACGGAGGTAGTACATGCTAAGTTGAAGCAGTGTTTCCACCTTAGACTTTGACAGCATATTGCTAGGATATGCCATCTGATAAGTGCAAGTCTCACTTCTGGGACCTGCATCTATCTCAGAAATAACCACCTTAAAGTTACAGTGCAGAAAGGAGAGCCAGTCAAGTCTGAGCACAACTCTCCATTCTGTTCAATGGGGGATCCAGCACAAATACAGCCCTCAGCTGTACTCGAAACTGTAAGATTTGTGCTTCCCCCACACTCTGGAACTCACTGCCCCAACACATCAGACTCTCCTCCACTTTCACCAGCTTCAAAACCAATCTGAAAACCCATTTTTTCAGGCTTGCCTATAACCTACAATAACCCTGCTGCCACTACACCCTCCATAAACATGTCTGCCCCTACCTTCTGTCTCTTTCCCCCTCCTTGTAGATTGTAAGCTCTCGCGGGCAGGGTCCTCTGTCCCTCTGTCATGCCAATTGTCATTCATCACTTATGATTGTACTCGTTTGACTTATGTTATGTATGTAACCCCCTCGAATGTACAGCGCCCTGGAATCAATGGCGCTTTAAAATTAATAATAATAATATTTAACTCTCAGCCACCTTAATATGTTATCAGCAGCTATGTCATGTATTTGTTTCTGAAAGGCTGTGTAACAATGTTCTTCAGATGTTTGGCGGGACCTTCGTACTTATACTATTTGATGCTCATAGTCACCGTAATACTTCAATACACAGACAGATGTAACAAAGTTTAGCTTGACCATGATGTCATGGCTATTTCTTCTTCAATGACAACAAAAATCATTGAAAAACATAGAAAAAAAATTGAGAAAACTTTCTGTGCTGTGATATCATGGTACATTATCTGTCAAGTTTCATGTTGCTAAATCTGTACTTATCATATGAGGAAACTATGAAAGAGAGTTGTTTTGAAGATGCCCTTGGAATATAGGCAAAGCTTATTACAGGCAAATTATACACAGATGGCTTTTTGTTTATTGTATCACTATTTTCTTATAATCCTCTTAAATTAAGACCATCAGATGATTTACACTTCTTTTCTATATACAACAAACTGGAGGAACTCACTACATTATATTTAACATTTTCAGACTGACTCTTTATCTGCTCAGGTAATGCTTGTATTTCCTAAATGTTAAGAGCTTTTCTAAATGTTAAAAGCAATTTTATAATTCGAGCTGTTGCCAAAATTTGATATGTGAAATGGCATGTCCACTAGTAATTATTACTGATTAATAAGTGGGGCGCTAACTATAAATAGATTGTCTGCCAGTCCAGCAGTTATTCACACACATAGATGAAAGTTTGTCTGTCTTTAGCACTTTAAATAGCAGGAGGCAAAATAAAACTTGGCGAAGTGGCTTACAGTGGATGTCAATATCTCTTCCTGACTTCATAAGGACAGTTGTATCACAAGATCACACAATACAGAACATCAATGTCAACTATGTAATCTGATTTGACCTTCTATTTTTTTATTCTTAAAGTAAATTGTATGTGCAGGCAAAACATAACTTTCCAATGAAGTCTCGTTAAAATATGGAACTAAAAGTATGCGGTTCGTCCTTAAATTATAGGGATATGCCAAAAGAAAATGACCTACTATATAAATCAAGTTTCTATAGTAGTTTAACAAAACACATTTAATTTTCCAGGCTGCTATCTATATTTAAAGAAAGGGCCACGTGTATGAAAACAGTCTAGGAGTAAGAATTTATTTGTGTGCTCTGAAAAAATAAAATGGGAGCTCTGATTGATTGCTATGGGCAACAGGGAAAGTCTTAAACCTAGACAGTTTTCATACATGAGGCCCAAAATCTGGAAAGCTTGTACTTCTCAGCAGCTATCTCATTATCAGCACAGGCAGGATTAGAATGAAAGGCAAAATCTCTTATGATGTAGCTGGACACATATGGCATAGCTTCCAGCATAGGTGATGGTCACAGCTTTTCCTTCTACCACCCTGCACAGGTCATTGAGCATGCCCAGATCACATTCCCATAGAAATCAGTTAGTCATCTTTAAGCACCAGTTTTCAAGGGTTCATGTGGTTGCTTTTAGGCATTCTCAATCTACATTGCTTTAACCAGTCCCATGTGATATTTAATGCAAAATTTTCTCACTGTAAAGATCACGTTGTTCTCTGCTGTATTAATGTAATTATATCATTATTTTTCAATTTTAAAGGGAATGTCGAGCTGAGAAAAATCACCTTAAATTGGGCCAGGGTGAATAAAAAAAAGCAATAGTTCCCGCCCAGCCCCTGTTGCTGACAATCCCGAACTTCTCTGGATCATGCTCCTCCTCACTTTCCGGTTCTCATCCTGACATAGGAGGGTCTCAGGAAGCTCCGGAGCATGAGTCGGGGGGGGGGAAAGTTTTTTTTTTTTTTTTTTTTTTTACCCACTATAGCATCATTTAAGATTATATTTTTTTTGCTGGACATCCTCTTTAATAAATTACCTAAACAATTTTTTGGGAAAATTATTTGTATGGAAACATTTTACAATGATTATTCTGCATTTTCTTTACAACATTGCCCATGTTCTTCTCCACATTCTGTTCAGAAATAACAATGGACATGATTTCATTGAATACATGGTAGGGTACCTAATGATAGTAGCTGCAGCAGTAAAAAATCACATGGGGCGCCTAGGGGCTACAGGGGCACACAAGCTTCAGTGCAAAATAAGAAAACGGAGCAGGGCAAAGTGCCAATGACCTACAGATGTAGCAGAGCTATGGTATATTAATAATTTATCTTTTTTGTACACATTGATAACTTTCTGAAAAATATGACCTTGAACAAAAAAAAAAATCTATTTAAGCTGCTCAACACAATAAAAGAATAATACCATTATTCTCCTTTAAATGTCTATATCAATTGTTTTGAGCTCCATAAAATGACCTAATTGATCACCTATGTGATTACTACCATACTTTTTCTCTCCATACAAGCTACCCCTCACTGGTGTACTGTATACATCAATTATTTGAAGACTACTGTATGCAATGCATGTTTTTTCCCTACCGTAAATGGAATGCATTATATGTTGTTATCCTTTTGTGTTGTCTAAGAAAGCAGCAAAGCTCTATTTTTAGTGTATTGAGCTACAGAATGTGCATTCTATACTCTTAAGATACCTTTTTAAATATATTTCAACATGCACTTTTAGTCTAATGACATACATCAAGCCCATGTCTTGGTTAATGTATTTGTATGGATAAAAATGAGCACATCTGTGTAATAACTGGCTTTTCTCAGCAATGCGGCAGTAGGAGTAAATAAAAATAAAGGAAAATGGAAATAACAGGTTGTATACTTACACTCACTCCTGTAGAAGTTTGGAAATGATGGCTGATAAACTTTAATGGGGTATTGTAGAGACCGTATTGGCCCAACTCAAACTGATAAACAGAAGTCTTATAAGGAGACAGAGTGAGGGAAAACTTTTCAAAATTCCTGAAGAACATTAAAAAATTATGTGTAGCATTATTTTCTTAAAATGAGGAAAAAAACTTCTTGACTTATGTGTTTTTTTTGGGGTAGCACTGCAGGAGAGTAAATTGAACTTGTCTTTTCTTTAAACTCACTAACTGGAGCATATCACTATATCACTTTGGATGGAAGTGATGTTTATACCATCTGATCACAGTGGTACAGAGTAAGTCATATAGAGAAAGTTAATAATGTTTAGAATATGGAAATGTATCAGGTATATTGTATTGTAGTAGACAATAAACAAGAAACAGGAGGGGGAAGTAAAATCTAGGGGCAACATGTATGATCTAGGCGCATAGAGGCCAGTTCTAAATAGCTTTAAAGCAATGAAGAATGCGCCAGAATGTATGGTCTTGTTCTACTGCGGGTCATAGATTGGGCACATTCTAGTTCCACTACGAGAACTCAGCTCAGGTAAACCACTTTTAACTTGGTCTACCTGTTCCAGCAGTAATGTGCCTAGTTTTGTCATCCTCCAGTCATAAATGTGTAGAATCATATGGTTGTGATGCGACACACCCCAGAACGCCCCCCAATCTCAGGCGCATTATAAAGTGTCATGGGCGCCGCAAAATGCGCCTAATTTTGGAGTGCACCTGCTCTTACATCTAGAGAACAGGACTGCGACAGTCCTAGTCATACATGTCTCCCTAGGTCTACACTGAGGAATTTACTTTCCATTATTAGTACTGCTTGTGTGACGGTTGTTAATGGAACATGGTAGCAAGTCATGATTCAATGCCATTTGTCCTTTTTGACAAAGAATGTAAAAGAGTTAGGAATTAATATGACTCATTTAGATCTGTTTAGCACAAATTGTGGTTGCTACATGGAAAAAAGAATATCCGAATTAGGTCTACGCTAGTAATGACCTTTCTCCTAATGGTCAGCTCCTGTCTTTCAGTTCCAGTTTGGTAAACAGGTGGAGGTTGGAGTCTAGGTCTACTTAGAGGATAAACCATTTCATTTCGATAGTACTGTATGTACGAAGGATGTAGATAGAACATGGTGGCACTGGGAGGGTATTGTTAGGGTTTATTGTTAAATAAGGTTTGACAACACTTAGAAATTATAGGGTTGGATGAGGAATAGGGAATAGGGACCCCGTTTATGTCATCTGTTTCAATTGGGGATGCTGCATGGGCAAAAATTATGCAAATGAGCGCTCCTTCTGTTATGATCTGTCTCCTAGTGGCAGTGTCTTCTGTATTTTAGTTCCAGCTCAGTTATGGTGAACAGGTACAGGCTACAGAGTCTAATATATGGCGCTTAGACACTAATTTTTAAGCACATTAGAATAGTGGAGAATGCGCCTGAATTTATGAGCACTGTCTACTGTGGGTCATAAATCAGGCACATTTTAGCGCAGAAACGACAATTCTGGCTGAGGTAAAGCACTTTGAAAGGGGTTTACCTGTGCCAGCAGTAATGCACCTGGAATTGCCGTACTGAAGCTATAAATCTGTAGCTTTATTCGTTCTAGTGCGTCCCGCCTCCTGCACGCCCCCAAAATCAGACGCACTACAAAGTGCCGCGGGCACTCCGTAATGCGCCTGATATTGGCGTGCGGGAGATATAAAAATATAGGGAACGGGGCTGCGCTAGATCTCAGGCTGAAACAACGCTGAAAAGTGTACAGGAATTGCCATTCCATGTTACTAATACTGCTTGTGCGAAGGATGTAGATGTCAATTAAGGATTTGAGGTTCTAGGTGGAGGTAGGGGAATGCAAAGGTTTAAGGATTGATAGGTTTTTATAAAACTTAAAGCTTCTAGAGAGGGAAGAGCTATAGGGACATAATTCACTACCATCATCTGTATAAATTGTGTCATTTCTCTGCCATTCTGTGAGCAGTCTTCTATAAACTATAGTACAATGGTGGAATGTAGAGGACACTGTAAGACTCGATCTTGTGTTCTTTGTCTACAGTTTGTAAAGCAATATAATATTACATTGATAGAAATTCTACATTAGTTGTGATTATCTAACATGTCTCTTTCTTATGACCAAGAAGAAAAATGTCATTAGGTGTCCCAAAAAGCTGTGTCCTCCATTCAGAATGATGGTACAAATACTAAATGACATTTATTTAGGCTTACATAAGTTTGGGAAGTTTGTCTTCCACATAGGCCCCATCTACGTACATAATACAAGCATTGCCGCTGCTTGGAATAATTCTTCTTGACTGAAGAAGCATGAACTGTTTAATCTACACCTCAGATTTCACATTAATACAGAATTTGAAATGTTATCAGGAAATAATGTGATACTATGTTTTACTCCTCTCCAAGTGAATCTGAAGAAACACTTTAGCTGATACTGTTGAGATTCATATATAATCTAATGATATTCATTTGCACAGAAACTTCAGTGCACATTTTCATCCCCTTGGTACGCATGACTGGAAAATACTTCTGACAAGTTTAAAATGATTTGGTCAGTACTGATTAAAGGCTGCATATGTGAGGCTGTAAGAAGTCATGTTGCTACACACTGGAGTCTGGGCCTCAAATACAATTTACCAATGTAACAAAGTTACTGATTATGTTTTTATTGGATCTTACTTATTTAGCGCAATGTTTGGTGGTGGTTGTGTTGGGCGGAATGCCTTCTCCATTTCATTCTGATTAAAGTAAGAGAATGACTTACACTCACACATACCTGAAGGACAATAAAATGATTACTTCTTGCGTATCTTTACCATCAGTAGTACAGCTTAAAGAATAGCAACAGTTGTGTGGCATACTTTGTGAGCTGGTAATATCATCCAAAACATTTCTGGAGATGTTCACCAAAGTGCTTTTTAACATAAATTGGCAGATAACAGGGAACAATAGCGGACATTAATGTGCCCAAAATTAGACAAGAAAACAAACTGCAGAATGTTTGTCCTATTGATTCTGTGTTGTTTTTACACTACAGATCTTCGTGATCTTCTTGATTGCCAGCTGTGTGTAGTTACATTATGTCACATCATAATAGAAAGCAATGATTGGCTGCCAGTATCAAGTGATATGACATCACATGGAACACAAGTTTTTTCTCTAACCCTATCCCTAATGCTAACCATAACCTAATCCTAAATTAGGGTTAAGGTTTGAGTTTTTTAGCGTTTAACTTATCCTTCCCCATGCCATGTCACTTCTAGTGTGACAGTCCAACATCAGTTCTGGTTACCCTTGGTTACTCCTGTCATGAAAAGTAGGGGTGACGTCAGATATGACATTAAACATTTTGCATAACGTCCGATGACACTTCCTGTTCCCAAAAAAGGAATTACCTAAGGAAATCAAAAGTAGTGTTGGATGTTGCAATGGAAGTGAAGCCACAACAAAAGTCATGCAAGGCATGGAGTGGCATGGGACACTAAGGGAGCGTTCACATGGCAATGGACAAAATCTGCTCAGTTTTGCCCTCAGCAGAACTACCCATCCCAACCGTTTTTTGGATGATCTTTGACACAAAAAAATGTTTGAACGTTTTTTCAAGTAGAAAAGTTTACTGAGTGCATATGCAGTTTTTTTTCCAAAAACTGTGCAAAAAAACGTTCACCCACTTTTTGCTCATTTCCCATTGACTTCAATGTTAATTTTATGTCTGGAAACCGAGCCGAAGATTGACCAAGTTCTTTGGACTGCCATCAGTATGAAAAACCATCCGGCAGAAAATCTGTTCCTTGGGGACAGCTGAACGGATTTTGTATTAAAGTCTATGGCGATGGTTGCTTGCCGGTTTTCAGATGGTTTCTAAATCCGCAAACCATCTGAAAAACCGGCCAAAAACCATGCTGTGGGGACAAGCCTAACTCTAAACCAAAGCACTGCTCAGCAGCAATTAAGAAATGATATTGCAGTATTGTTTTAGTTTTGAGCTTTTAAGTATTTCTCAACTCCTCTAAGAGAAGGGTTTATTTCTCCCTCTGTTTGTATCTGTACCATTTTTTAGATATAAAAAACATGAACATGGAAACATTAATGTGTTCAAGCCTTTTGATTTCAAGTTTAAAGGAATTGTCTGGTTATTTTTTTAAAGTTATTTTCCATCTACTGCTGCCCTTTAAAAAAACAAAACAACAACAACAAAAAACAAAACAACTTATACTCACCTTTCCTGTCAACGCAGATACAACACTTCAGCATTCTCATTCTCAACTGGCCTTTCATTTACATCTTGTCTTCACCCAAATGGGATGATACTGCTGCCGCTGATTGGTTACAGCAGTCACATGCTATTGCCTGACATCACCACTCAGAAGCAAGTACTCCAAATGGTGACATCAGGTGTGGCATGTGACATCCTGTGCAGAAGAAGGTAAGAAGTAAAAAGAAGGCTAGGGAGAGTGAGGATGGTACAATGATGGATTTCGAGGTCAGAGGAAAGGTGATTCTAAGGACTTTTAGGGAATGCTTTGTTTATGATGAGTGAGATCATTAGTGACACAATAAATGAAAATATATAAGAAAACTGAATGAACCTTATTATTTTATAGCTGTAAAAATTAAATTGTAGTCCGGTCTAATGAATATATATTTGTTTCCTTTCTTCTAGGTGAGTAAATTTCTATATCTTTTGACAAGTATCATGTATCGTGCTATTGATCAGCTTAGGTAAGTACTGAAGCATTATAATTGATTTGTGTAATTGGTATATAAATCTACTGATTCAATTCACAGTAATTTAAAGTAATAATTCAATGCAAGTAAAAAACAATTAGATAGATAGATAGAATTTATTTATTTTACCTAGCACGTTTATTATATTTCCAATGAGGAAACTTCTTCTTATGCTAATAACTCTACTCTATAAGATAACTTTTTTACATGACTGCTTCATCAGTGTATTATGGCAGAGGACTTCTGAGGAGGTGACATGGCTATCGGCAAACCATAGACCTATGGGCAGATTGGTTTCAGTCTTCTGAACCTCATTATCTCAGATTAAGGTTCAGCTTACCTTTAGGAAATGTTTAAATAGCTGATAAGATCTAAAGAATAAGCCAGGTCTATTAAATGAATTGTTGATAGCTGGCTTACAAGTCATGTTGTGACTTCACTTTTGAGTTAAAACTCTTGACAGATATAAAAATATTATTTCAGGAAGTAGAAGAAGTAGTACCTGTGATAGTTCTACCAAAAATTTTCATATTATTACCAAATATCAAGTATCTTTAGTTTTTTACTTCTTCATAAGGCGACTTATTAAAGTTTGCTTACTAGATTTAAGAATTAATTGTATAAGTTACAGTATACCAAAATATAGACTGTAACATCTTCTACATATGTCACTATGTAAGTATCAGGTCAGGATATTAGGTGTAGAATTATCCTTTGTTCTACTCCTATTCAATTACTTGTCTTTGTCCGAATCGGGTAACAAAGCTGTTAACAGCTGAGAGCTTAGGAAATACACGCCACACAAGTCTGTCTGGTGCATAAATCTGCTTTATCATCAGGAAGTTACAGCTTCATATACCTATGGTATGTGTCAAGAATCACATGATTATTCTATCATAACATGATTGACTAGTTGGCTGTTGCTAAGGCAGATTATAATTGAAACCACAGAGCAGGATACGTAGTAATATAACAGTTTCATTCGTTGCATCTGTGCAGTATAACTAGACGTTGGCTGATAGCAAGTATCCATGCACTCTTTCTGTATCACTCAAAAGAGGAATTTCTGAAGGCTTTGTTCTCTTGCCGCAAGCAGTGCTTCTGTTCCAAGCAAAGCAGTGTGGAAAATATCTGATGAACTCAATAAGGATGTAAAAAAGAGTAGTTTAAACACAATATCTGGTGAGCTTGATAAGGATGTAATAATAGAACAGATTATAATGTTTTCCATTAAATTATCAACTTGACATAAGAAGTTAGATTTTCTCACTATGATGCTGGAGCATGCTTGGGTCTTGTATCTAGTAATTTTAGTAACTAGTCATCTGGCTTTTAATTATCCATATCTGATTTAGAAAGATCATGGGGTGGCATAATGACTTGTGAGTTGAATAAATTGACCAAATTCAGTCTTCACCACAGGCTTGTCTTGGAAGCATCAACAAATACACTAGTTAGTATCAATGACTTCTCTGAATAGTACAACATTGCTACATGAGCAGGAGTAAAACTTTGTCCCTTGAATCTGTGAAGGTAATCCTGATACTTAAACTTTTAGATAACTTTCCAGGGTAAGCTGTCTTCTGTGTACTTAATGAGTAGCACTATTTCTTGGCATTATGTAACTTCCGAGATTGTCTGCCAGTTTTCCACACTACAAAGCTCTGTCTATGATCTTAAATTTCCCCTAAGCTTGTGGATAATAACTAGTTTTCATGATGTCACACATACACACAGAATCTGCACCTCTTTTTCTCTGTGGTATACCTTTAAAAGCAACAGCAGTATGTAGAACATTTTACAGCAGTAATGAGTACTATAAGCTGTGAATAAAGCATTGGCGTAAGGTAAAAAGCATACTATAGCTGTCCTTACAGCATTTTGCTTTCTTTTTCTCCTTTTATTCACACACCCCTCATGCCCCTCCCCTTTCCTCAGACTCTATAGGCAGTATGTAACCTGATCATTCATTCAGCTAACAGTCCATCTTGCGAAACGACAGACTTATAGCAGAGTGAATGAGAAGTCTAGGGGAGATCAGGAAGGAGAAAAAGAACCCAATATATTGGAAAAGAGGCATTTGTCTCCGGTATTACGAATCTCTTGTACTGTTAATTCAAGCAAAGTTATATGTGCGTTAAAGTTCATTTAACTAATGAGAAAATGGCTGAAGCACAGTGATTGACTGCACTAAATGCCATATTCATGCCTGGGGCAATCATTTTGGCTTCCTGCCATAGATGTGGCTACTAAGGTTACATATTCAGGAGCAGGTATTTTTTAAATCAATAAATTTTTCTTGAATTTTTATATCATATAAGAACAAAGTAAGTTCAAATAAACATTAGAGAAAGTGGGCTTTAATCCCAGAATAATTGTAACAGCATAATATAAACAGCAAACAAAAATGCCATAGTCGAAACCACTTGAGGTGAGTACATTTAAGATGCACAAGCAATTAATAGAAAATTAGTAATCACGGTACACAAACAATGAAGAGGAAAGGTACAACGATGATCATGAAAAAGGGATATTTAGGCCCTTGATAAAAGGTTAATATATCGTGTAGAAAGGATGGAGCCTCCTTAAATAATTTTTAAAAATATAGAATTTGTCCAGGTAGACCATTTCCTTCTCGTTTTGGAAACCATATGTGGGGAATGGAAAGTGATGTTTCACAACTGTAATGAAAGTTAACCCTATCGATTACTTCTGCAAGAGATGGAGGAAGAGTGGATCTCCAATGTAATGCCACCGAGAGTCTTGTGGCTATCAAAATGTGATGGAGTACTGTTCTAAACTGGGTGGGGTAATCAACTAATGAAATGTCTAAAATAACCAGAGGAGGAGTGAGAGAGACACGGTAGTGACATACTTTCCTTATTAGACCGCTAACTTGAGACCAAAGCTGTTGAATAATAGGGCAACTCCACCACATATGGTACAGAGTCCCCTCCACTCCGCATCCTCTCCAACAAAGCCTTGAACGGGAGGGGGAAAAATGAGCGATCCTCGTTGGGTGCAAGTACCATCTTAAGTAGATTTTTTTCATTATGTCTAGATGGTTTATACATCTGGACCTGTGGGTTAGTAACAAACAGCACAATGGAAAGTGCTGGCATGCCCCACACATTCTACTAAAATAATGTGAATGACCTCAAGGGTTTTGGTGGCCAGTTCACAAAATATAAGGTTAATTATATTTTTGTAATTGTCTCATGAAAAGAATATAGCATTCTTCAAGTTATTTCTCTACAAATGTGACTGCTCACTGCTTGATGATGTGTACTTGTATCTAAAAAAAATTATAGAACACAGTGTTCCCATTTGCTGAGTAATAACAGACTGTGTCAAAGAAAGATGCTAACAAATGATAATAGTTAATATTTAATGGTCACCATGACTTCAAGGTTGATAAAAGACACATACAAAAGTATCTCTCTGTTTTCAAAGAGATTTGTTGCACAGATGAAATATATGTAAAAGATCTTTTTTTTTGCAGTATTTAACACCTTGCCTCTAATTTCATTGGCTTCTTTGCCTCCAACCATTTAGTCATATGTGCATTTATTGAGTAGAATGAAGATCAGCAGGGAAACACTTTAACCCCTTACCACCGCTCCCTGACAGAGCCCCATTTTTGAAATATGACAAGTATCATTTTATGTGATAATAACTTTTTGACACTTTTACCTATCCATGTGATTCAGGAACTGTTTTCTCGTGACACATTGTGCTTTAAGTTAGTAAGAAATGTTGGTCTCTATGATCCTAGTTTAGTTGTAAAAAAAATATCTAAATATTGGGAAAATTTAGAAAAATTTGCCATGTAAGACAGATAGTTATTCCACACAAAATAGTTGATAACTAGCATCTAGTGTAGGTGGGCATCATTTATTAAATGTCTTTTTATTTTTTACAACATTAAGGGGCTTAGAAATTTAGGGAGACATGTATGGAACTAAACGGATCGAAGTTCATTTTCTCAACTTTTTTTTCAGTGTATAATTCACCATAATGTATGAAAGTGGTGTTTGTGCGATTATAAGTGGAGTCTAAAGTTCCACTCGCCTCGTCTGTGTGTTTGCCGCATTGCAGAACTTAGGCACATAAGTAATGCCAAACGTATAAAGGCTATAGATAGGCTGGAAATAAAAGAAAAGTCCTTAGAATAGCATGTCAGTGAATAGAAACTATGGTACTGATCTTGCTTGGTGGACCACAGGTCCCAGCAAGACTTGTGGTGTGCTGGCTCTTGCTGTATGTAGAATAAAGGGGGAGAGCAGTAAAAAATAAATTTCAAATTTAATGTAGTAAAAATTAAAAATGGTAAAATCTGAACAACATCTTCACCGGGTTATTTAATGTAAAATTCGTTTTAGATTCTATTAAATTGAAAAAAAATTATAAGAGAGATTTTATATTTTTGGGATATTATATATTTGTTATATTTTATATGATAAAATTTTTAAATAAATTTTAATGATTTCATTGTATATAATTTGATAATTATTATAAATATCATAAGTTGAGAAATATTGGACATTTTTGCCCTCACAGCAAATCTAGCTCCACTTCGACTCCTCAGGCTCAGGCAGACCACATTAAAATAGGTCTGCCTGTTCGAGTAATGCTCCTAGTTTTGCCAAACCACATTCATATATGTGTCTAATAATATGAGTGTGGTGCGACGCCCCCAGAACGCCCCCACATGTTAGGCGCATTAGAAAGTGTTGAGTCTTACGAACAATGCGCCTAACACATTCATTAGGTGCATTAGGCATCGTAGATTGCTCACTTTGGCCCATTTTACGCCAGAAAAGGGTGAAAAACCCAATCATACATTTCTCCCTTATTGTTAGTTTCCCTCATAGACTATAGCTAGTGGTCAAAAGCAGTGTGTCATGTTGTGATCCGCCTAACATTGGAGTACTATTTAAATAGACAGATTTTGTTCTACCTGGCGACCTTGTAATTCCTGGCCATTAATTCAGAGCGGAAAATTTTAATTTCAGTATAACATAACCTCATTAATGGGAAAATATTAACACAATTCAAGATGGTAGATGTCATTGACAGGTATAAGAAATCTGTGTATGCTTTTTTAAACCTACAGTTTATCACTGTTTACATTGGCTATTCGGTGCTATGCTTGCCAATCATCTAAGAATGCATGAGCTGGTTGAAATTAGATCCATCGTCCTTTAATGAATAAAAAGTGCTTTAATCCTGTAACTTCTTGGTAGACCTGTATTACTCTTACAGTGCAGTATAAATGGAATAAGTGCGTATTATTGATTACAATGTATATGCCCATGTTCAAAGATCTTAGTGTCCTTTGCTAGAGATGGAGATGAATCGCATAAGTGCATACACATCACATGCATAGCTATAAACAGTATAACAATGAAATATATTATTTCACTGTAAAGCTTAGACATTACTCTAATTATAGTGTGTGGTAAATGGACAAAGCACTCCAAAAATAACTGTGTATTGTCTACAAGAATGCTAATTGTTCTGAAAGCTCGAGGTCGTCAAATGTATTGTTGAGACTTTTCATTTACACATATATTATGTTAGCTCAGTGTGTTTTATCTTTACTAAGTAATTTTATTTGGACTTTGTAAAAACTAACTTTTTTATTTTAATTACACTATTATGTTGCAGGGTAACCACCTTTGTTCTTGTTTTTCATGTAGAAAGAGAATTAGTATAATACAAGGGCACCAACTAAAATCAGTAGTGAACCTTTGTTTGAAATAAGTGTTCATATGCCTGTGGAAGAGGAAGTGGGGAACCATTTCTTGTGAAATTAATACTGATAGGACATATAAGTTTTTTTGTTTTGTTTTTTTAATTTTCAGACAGTCTCTTATTATATGTAAATGACTGAGATCTTAAAAAAGATTTTTTAAGACACTATGCTGTGTTAACATGCTTTATTTTCTTACTCCATTAAAAACTGGGTTGATCTTTCGTCAACATTCAGCCCTACCTAATGCTTTTCACATCAGCTTATGATTTAGTTCCTGTTGTGCATTGGTGCTTCATGAGGTACAATGGCCCTTTTGTCACAAAGAAAAAAACCAACAATGGTGCTTATCATTCACCACTTGGGTACCACTTTGCTTCTGCATCTAAGGACCTCTTTGTGGGTTGTTCAAGGGCATTGTCCCCATGCCTCTTAAAGGGACAATGTACTCTATAGGTCCTTGACCTTAAAGGGGTTTTGTTGATGTGGGATCCTCCAAAGTGGGTATTTAATCACTTTTCTAAATATATGTAATTATAAAAAGTCAAGCCTGTGAGAGCTACAGCTTTCTTTACATGCCCTTATAGTTACTTAAAAGTTTTCATTAGACACGACTAGGAGCTTTTCTGGCCACGCTTGCATGTTTGCACTTCTTATCTGATGACAGGGAACATGAAGGAGCTTGCAAGGGGCTTGGGAGAAATGTGCAGTGTATGAGGCTTTCTGCTGTATAGAGAATCCACTAGTTATAATGTAATTATCTTAGTAAGCATTGCAGAGGCTCTCTTGCTTACTCACTCTGCAAGGGGCTGGGGAGAAAAGTGCAGTGTATGAGGCTTTCTGCTGTATAGAGAATCCACTAGTTGTGATGTAATTATCTTAGTAAGCATTGCAGATGCTCCCTTGCTTACTCGTTCTGCAAGGGGCTGGGGAGAAATGTGCAGTGTATGAGGCTTTCTGCTGTATAGAGAATCCACTAGTTGTAATGTAATTATCTTAGTAAGCATTGCAGAGGCTCCCTTGCTTACGCGCTCTGCAAGGGGCTGGGGAGAAATGTGCAGTGTATGAGGCTTTCTGCTGTATAGAGAATCCACTAATTGTAATGTAATTATCTTAGTAAGCATTGCAGACACTCCTTTGCTTACTCGCTCTGCTCAGGCCCCCTCTCTCTCTCCCCCTGCAGCAGTTCATGACACCTCATGATTTGTTTATCTTCTGTCCTGAGCAGATAACAGGTAAGCAAGTCACTTCGTGGCAAAACCCCTTTAACCAATTCTAGTGTTCCCCAAACTTTTTAAGGATCCATTTCACAGTGCTTCATTTTTGCTTGGAAAGCACAAGGTAACAGGGCTTCTGTGGAAGTTGAAGAAGACTGGTACAGAAACCATTCCTTCAACAGGCATAATATTTGTTGCCTATGAAGCTTTAAGAATCTTTCTATTACAATACTCATGATCATCATCAGTAACTCATTGATCCCCATTGTTCCTCCTGCCTTAAAGTGCTTATACACCTTTATCAGCTCCATCTATTCTTCTTGATTCCACATACACATGCATGTTCTGATCTGCTGTGCATGCATATGTTGTCAATTTGGAGATAGGGAGCAATCTGCGAGTAGAAATCTCCTGTGGTGGCTTGTTTTCAAAGAAAACAAAATGATCAGGCAGTGAAGTTCAAAAAATCCAATCACTTTTTTTCTCAACATTATCTGTTAAGAGATTTGAGAGATTTACCCCTACCCCTATACAAATAAGATTGTTAGTCCAGTAAAATCTATTGGGTTTAGCTAACTATTTTATAATATGCATGAAAGCCTTAATCGTCTCTTCAATTTTGTTGCTAACAAAAAATGAGAAGGGATTGAAGACAGTGAGTAAAATTAGAAATTGTGACTATAGTTTCTTCTTAGAACGGATAAATTCAGTCAGTAAAGTTTGATTAGTTGATCAAAGTATGAAAGCATAATGTAAATGTATCAAAAGCCATAAAAAAATGCTACAGAAGGAAATTTTTACAGACTATTCAGAATAAAAGAAAAAACCTTCAAACTTAATCCAAAATCTCAAGCTGTTGCAAAACTGCAGCTTTTGAGAGAAGAACATATGTGCCCATTGTTACCTTTCCATTTAGCTCAACATAGAGATGAGTATCATGAGATATCCAGGTATGGAAAAAAAAACATGACTACAAAATACTCTGTTTGCCCCCACTTAGTGGTTGGTATGGTAATTCAGGCTATTGAGGATTTGGTTAGCATGTTGTAATAGCATATTGTATTTGTATCAGGATACATTGGAATCTTAAAGGGAAACTTTCAGGTGGTTTAGGCTACCCTGTCTGAGAGCAGGATGTGATAGAGGGAGTAAAGCTAAGCACTGGTATACGTAGGTTTATAGGATTTGAAGCAGGATTTCTGAGTAAAGAGCAAAGAAAAAACTAAAACAGAAAAGGAGCGAACTTCTTACCTCACACGCATGCAGTGAATGACAATGTGTTTGTTCTCACGCTGATGCAGGGAAAGCTGTTAATCATTGCATGTGGGTAAACAGGACCTGTAGTCTTGCTTAGGAAATCCTGTCAGCATTTGCTTTTTAGTCAGGATCCCTGCTCCATATCATATAAATCTATCTATCACAGAGCTCAGCTTCTCTTCCTCTATCACCTCCTGATCACAGATTGGGTAGCATAAACCGCCCAACAGGTTCTCTTTGAAATCTCTAAAAACCTCAAAATTAACCCTAAACCTAGTTTAGGGTTATAGTTAAAGGGGTTAAATCACTACAAGGATTGCATTTTATGTTAAAGATCTTGCACAAACAAGTCACTTTGCATTATGTGTCCATTACCAGTGTCCTACCTATTCTAAAATATCCCCTCTTGTATGGGCTGCATCAGCTCCTCAGGTTGCTATAGCTACAGACCTGTTAGTTCTCTCCTGATAAGCTGCCAGCACTGGTTGCTATAGCTACAGACCTGGCTTCTACTGCAGCTTAGTAGAAGCCAGTAAACATGCCCTGAATTTAAAATGAAACCAAGAAAACAGGACAGAGGACTGAATCAATGTAGTGAGACAACTCCTTGAAGACTGTTGTTGTTCACTAAAGCAATCAATCATAGGCCAGCTTTCACTGCTCCACAAAGAAAAATGAAGTTGAGCTCTGATGCATTGCTATGGGCAACATTAAGAGTCTTACTGTTAGGTAGTTTTGTTAAATGAGTATTGTGTATGATTCAAATACTTTACAAAATTAAAGCCATGTCCCTTGGATCTAAGCTTAGCAAATTTATTGCAAATTAAACAAACCCCTTGTTATTAAAGGGGCTGTCTACCTCCTTTAAAAATACATAAACTCAACTTTTCCATTACCCCAGCTCCAGTGCTGTGTCGAGCCAATCTTTCGCTGATATACCATCACTTCCCAACCAGGGCATCACCACCGAAGCTACAGAATGGCTACAGCATTCACATGCTTCTACTTACATCACCGTTCAGAGCTATTCATCAAAGAGTGATGTAATTTAGAGGCACATGATCGCTGCAGCTAATCAGTAGCAGCAGTGACGTTCCCATTCGAAAGTGACGGAATGTCAACAGAAGACCGAGAAGATGCAGGGCTGTGTAACAAAAAACTTAGAACATGTTAATTTCTCCGCCTGGCTTTCAGGCGGAACATGAACAGTTCAATGTGAAGGGTGCAGCGCCTTGACTCCGCAAACTGTGCACAAAAGCCGTCCCCATACATGCAAAAAGTGACAAAATACCGGTCAGAAAATCTGACTGATATTTTGTCGTTACCGTGTGAACACACCCTAAGTAAGATTTTTAAAGAGGTGGACAACCCCTTTAAAACCATTTTTAAGGGTTAGAATTCATAGTCATAATAGAGTAGACAGTTTTGATAAATAAGGAAAATACTGTGTGATGGGTTGCTGCATATTAGAAAAAAAATATTCCACATCCTGTATTACACAGATACATGATTAGGAGAAAAAAATTGAAAATGTTAAAAAATTAATAAATGGTCACCTCAGTAGATCCTTACGTAACCCAGAGAAGGAGATCTAAAACTATTAGGACATGTTAACACGGATTAAAATTGGACGTATTTCTTTCCGTAATTACATGCCGGAGTGTGCAAATTACGGCTGGAATACGGCACAGTCATTACGGTAATCCCCAGCTCTCATAGAGAACTATGGATTACGTCTCCTCTCCCTGCTCGGCAAATACGCTGAGGGGGGAGATAATTGACATGTGAATTACCAGCGGCGTATACGCGTCGCTGGTAATGCAAGTCTATGGCTAGGTTCACACGGTGTATTTGCAGGGCGTAATTACTCCCCGCAATTACGCCATGTGGCCGGGGGCGGGGAGGATCGGGGGAGGGTGCGGGGGGCCGGCACCTCGCCGGCCCATAGACATTTATTACCAGCGGTGCGTATACACCGGTGGTAATTCACATGTCACTTATCTCCCCCCGCGGCGAGTGGGAGAGGAGACGTAATCCATAGTTCTCTATGAGAACTGTGGATTACCGTAATAACTGGGACGTTTTCAGCCCGTAATTTGCGCACTCCGGTGTGTAATTACGGCCTGAAATACGTCCAGTTTTAAACCGTGTGAACATGGCCTATGGGCCGGCGAGATGCCGGCCCCCCGCTCCCGCCCCGCCCCTGGCCACACGGCGTAATTGCGGGGCGTAATTACACCCTGCAAATACACCGTATGAACCTAGCTTTACAGACATTTATAAAGATGGTTTTATTTAGTTATTTGTAAAGCAGACTATTAGCATCTCACATTGACAATTAGTTGGTTACAGTATCATTATTATTATTTCATTATAAAATGTTTAGTAAGATGAAAGTTAAAGTCTCCAGTCGTAAAACTCTTCTACTAATGCTGCAGTTATCTTACCATATGTGTCATTGATTAAACATTTGCCGACTCCGAGGAGTTTAGTGTAAATTATAGAATAACTTACAGCTTTACAAACAGTCTAAAAACAAGGAATGAGGACAAAAGTGACTAATAGTTTGTTGTTAATTATATGTGTCTACCTCTGTGTATCTGTGTGCTACAAACTCTGAGTTCATCATTAAAAACTAGGTTTACGAGATTCTCTAACACATAATATTCCTTTGTTTGTTTTGTTTAGTTTTTCTGTTCGTTTTAATTGAATACTAATTTAGTAACATTAGAGCGGCTTTGGGGTAACAGACTAAAACCATTAAAAAGTCAAAGTGGTGTAGTTGGGCTCTAGACATATACTTCTTAATTATCCTTATTATCTATGAAGGTGTTAATGTTGCCCTCAGCAACCAATCAGATTCCAATTTTCTTGCATTCACAGCAGATTTAAACGTTTATACAGTTTACTGATTGGTTACTATAAGTGTTGCTTGAATAGGTCCTATTAAGTTTGACATTGGTTTGACCGAGCTTGTAAATAAATTTGGGTTGGAGATGTCACTTATTTGCTAACGCTAAAACTATCCTTAACTCTATTTAGGGTTGCGTTTCCTGTCAATTTTCACAACAATTTTAATTCAGGCCAACCCATATCCAATCACTTAGATTCGGATTGAATATGATATCAACCTGAGTCCGGAGTACAACACTGGTTACTATGAAATTGATTGTTAGAGTAGATTTCATTGTCATTGTCTTTCCCATCTCTAAGGGTCTCATGTATGAAAACTAAGTCTAAAACTCACTTTGTTGCCCATAGCAACCAATCAGAGCGCCCCTTTCATTTTTCCAGTGCACTATATGAAATGAGAGGGGCACTCTGATGGGTTGCTATGCACGATAAAATGAGTTTTAGACCTAGACAGTCTCTAATGGAGACCTGTATGAAGGAAGACACTTTGAAGTGAATTGTCAAGTCTTGTTTTCAGTGTATAATGCGCCTGAATGTATGAAAGTGGTTTTTGTGCGATTATAAGTGGAGTCTAAAGTTCCATGCGCCTCGCCTATGTGTTAGGCGCATTACGGAACTTAGGCGCATAAGTAATGCACCTAACATATATAAAGGCTATAGATAGGCTGGAAATAAAAGAAAAGTCATTAGAATAGCATATCAGGGAATACAAACTATGGTACTGATCCTGCTTGGTGGACCACAGGTCCCAACAATACCTGTGCTGTGCTGGCTATTGCTGTATGTAGAATAAAGGGTGAGAGCAGCACAAATAAATTTCAAATTTAATGTAGTATAAATTTAAAATTTAAAAATCTGAACAAGATAATCAGTGGGTTATTTAATGTAAAATTAGTTGTAGATTGTATTAATTTGAAATACATTTTACAGGAGATTTTTTATATTTTTGGGATATTTATTTTTATATTAATTTTATATTATACATTTTTTTTTTAAATTTAAATAATTTTATTTTGTATAGTTTGATAATTTTCAGAAATTACTTTTTATTATTGTACTGGTGTAAGTTGAGAAATATTGGACATTTTTGCCCCTTACAGCAAACCTATCTCCACTTTGACTCCTCAGGCTCAGACAGACCACATTGAAATAGGTCTGCCTGTCTGAGCAGTAATGCACCTAGTTTTGCCGAACCACATTCATATATGTGTCTAATAATATGAGTGTGGTGCGACACTCCCAGAAAATCCCCTCATTTTAGGCACATTAGAAAGAGTCGAGTCTTATGAACAATTCACCTAATACATTTGTTAGGCACATTAGACATCGTAGCCGGCTCACTCAGGAGAATTTTATGCCAGAAAAGGTGAAAAACTCGATAATACACGTCTCCCTAGGTCTTCTTAAACTGCCTTTTCTTTCAGTAACTTTTATTCAGTATCTTCCCTTTTCCTGTTCACCTTCAAAATGTATTTTGTTTGCCCATTTGCATACCATATGGCCTATACAGTATGTGCTGAGTAATATAAATGTGCCATTTTGTTTCATCTTTCATAAACATTACAGGAGCCAAGAAGATGACAAATGCAAATTTCTAACTAAATGTAATAGTCTTTGAGTTCACAATCTTCCCTCGTCCTTTTTCAAATTTTATTCTCTCAGTCCTGATAGAATTATTTCTCTTGGCTTATGCTCAAAGTGATTACAAAATTCTGAAATAAAATGATTATGCTGTAACTATGGCTAATGTAGTGCTATTATATACGGAAAGAACATAGAATAGTTACTTTTTACATAAAAAACAACTAATAAAACCGAACAAAGCAATATGTTATCTAAATGTGTAAATTGTCAGTGGTAATCTTATATCATCTGTATATACAAAATTAGATAACAAATACTAAAAACTGTTTTAAAAAGTAAGTTATTAGGCAAAAAAACTTTTTTTCTTCAGGCAAATATATACAGCAGAATATTTAGGGCTGGGTTAAGGGTGGCCTTATTTTAGGGAAAAAATGCCTCCTCCTCCTTAGTTGCAGTTTCTCATAATAAATGGATATCTTATAGTGAACAAAAACTTTAATAATGTGTATGGGGTAATCCTGCTGTTTACTTTTTGAGAACATGTGGTCCAACAATTTGTATTTTGATTAACTTTCTCAACTAGAAGAAAAGTGCCATCAGGGGTGTCACTGTGGCCATACACATGGATGCCTGACTAATGGATTTCTTCATATATAAAATGGAGCTTGGACCCGTAGTAATGTGGATTAATAAAAGCTGCATTATCACATTCTCTTTTGTATATTGAAGCTGGTTGTTCCTTAGTACAGTAGCCCTATGTCAGGGCTGGGCTGTGCTCAGGCTCTAGGGATCTGCAAGCTGCAGCAGCTGATGCACGATTCCACCCGGATACACTTGCTGCTGACAACTCTGTGAGTGACAGGGGCCCAGCCACTCCTTACAGGGGGCGAGTGCACCAGCCAATGGGAGGACCTGGAGACCGCTCCAATCAGCTGCAGGGGCGGTATCCAGGAATCCCATTTAAACTCCCTGAAGGCTGTGTGCTGCGCCTGTGATATTCCTGGCTACCGTGTTTCTTGTGCTTTGTGTTGTTGTTTTGCTTATCTGTGTATCTGACCTCGGCTTGTTCTCCTTACCCCAGCTTGTCTCCTGATTTTGTGCTTTCGCTTCCGTTTGGCTTTCGACCTCGGCTGGTTTACGTTCATTCCTCTGGTTCTGATTTGTGGCTTTGGCGTTCCTTTTGATATTGACCCGGACTGTCTGACCATTCTTGCTTCTCACGGCCCCAGCACTTTAGTAGCGCAGGGACTGTCGCCCAGTTGCCGTCTGCCGCCTAGGGCAGCACGTCAAGTAGGCAGGGACAGTGGGCTGGGTACCAGTTAGGGCTCACTGCACCTCCCTTGACGTGACATTATCACAGGCCGAAACCGTTACTGCTCTACCCTCACTATGGACCCCATGACAGCTATGGTAGAGCAGATGCAGGAGCTAACCAGCTAGTCCAGGATCTGGCGCTGAGGGTAAGAACAACAAAGGCTACCCCAAGTCAGAGGGTCCCTGCATTACCTTCCCCTCCTGTGGAGCCCCTATCCAGTTGCCTGACAGGTTCAAAGGTAACAGGAAGGCCTTTGTGGCATTTAGAGAGGGTTGTCGCCTGTATTTTAGGCTCCACCCACTTACCTCAGGGAATGAGTAACAAAGGGTGGGGATTGTTATGTCCTTTCTGCAGGGTCCCCCCCAGGAGTGGGCATTTTCGTTACCGCATGACTCACCTGAACTGTCTTCTGTGGACAGGTTCTTTGCCGCTTTAGGGGTACTCTTTAATGACCCAGATAGGGAAGCTGTGGCCGAGGCTCAGCTGACCACCTTGAGGCAGTGTGAGAAGACTGTGGAGGAGTTTTGCTCCGAATTTCGTCGCTGGTGCGTTCCGTCTGGGTGGAACGACGCAGCTCTTAGATGCCACTTTAGATTAGGGTTAGCTGACCATGTGAAGGATTTATTGGTGGCTTACCCTTCCCCTGGTACCTTATATGAGGCCATGGCATTGGCCGTTCGTCTGGACAGACGTTTTAGGGAGAGACGGCAGGAACAGGGTCCCCCCCCCCCTGGTCCACACCATGGTCACCCCTAAACCCATTGTTTCCGATTTAAACTCCGAGAAGCCCATGCAAGTGGGGGCTTTTTCTGTTACTGCGGCTGACGACCGTAGGATTACTCGTCGCATCAAGGGGTTGTGCTTCTACTGTGGAGAACATGGACACAGAATTCGGGAATGCTCCAAACGGAAGACCAAGTCAGAAAAACTCCAACGCCTAGGTGGTCAGCAGGAGGATCACCTAGGCGAGCAGGTATTTCCTATTGTATCTAATAAGTTGCTGCTACCAGTTAAGATTTCATACTTGTCGCTGTCCGGTTCTGGGAGTGCGTTTGTGGATTCTGGATCAGCTTCTAATTTTGTTGATGCATCTTTCGCCAAACGTCTGGGCCTACCTTGTAGACCGCTATCTGACTCACTGCGGGCTGTGGCTATTGACTCCACCCCACTAGCTCGGGGCGCAATTCAATATTGTACCCCTGAGCTGGAGATGGTGGTCGGATCCATACATATTGAAAAGTGTATTCTATTCGTCATGGAGGGGCTGCCCGCTGATGTGGTGTTGGGGCTGCCCTGGCTTCAGAAACATAATCCAGTGTTTGACTGGAATTCAGGGAAATTAGTCAGGTGGGGACAGCGGTGTGTTGACAGATGTCTCCTTACCATGCTGGGCAATACTGATGTGCAGGCTGATGCTCTATCTGGAAGCAGCTGTGCCAGCGTTGAGGCCTATGCGGCATCTTGTGAAGTTTGCGCGCGGGCTAAGGTTCCCAGAACTTGTCCTCCTGGTGAACTATGCCCTCCACCTGTACCTGAACGTTCATTTGTGGTTCAGGAGGTGGTTAACCCGGTGGCTTATCAGCTGAAATCACCCTCTTCTCTCCGTATACATAACGTGTCCCGGCGTGCACTTCGTAAGAGGTATATTCAGCCGGTGACTCCGCCCTCTAGGCCTCCTTCTCCAGTTCGCATAGGGGGGGAGTTAGAAAATGAAGTCGCCCGTAGTTTAGATTCGCGTAAGGCCCAAAGGTCACTGCAGTACCTGGTCCATTGGAAGGGGTATGGTCCTGAGGAGAGATCATGGGTTCCGGCGAAACCTATCCATGCTGATTGCCTAGTGAGGGAATTCCATGAGTCTTACCCAGACAAACCCAGACCAGGGAAGGGTCCAGTGGCCCCTCCTAAAAGGGGGGGTACTGTCAGGGCTGGGCTGTGCTCAGGCTCTAGGGATCTGCAGGCTGCAGCAGCTGATGCACGATTCCACCCTGATACACTTGCTGCTGACAACTCTGTGAGTGACAGGGGCCCAGCCACTCCTGACAGGGGGCGAGTGCACCAGCCAATGGGAGGACCCGGAGGCCGCTCCAATCAGCTGCAGGGGCGGTATCCAGGAATCCCATTTAAACTCCCTGAAGGCTGTGTGCTGCGCCTGTGATATTCCTGGCTACCGTGTTTCTTGTGCTTTGTGTTGTTGTTTTGCTTATCTGTGTACCTGACCTCGGCTTGTTCTCCTTACCCCGGCTTGTCTCCTGATTTTGTGCTTTCGCTTCCGTTTGGCTTTCGACCTCGGCTGGTTTACGTTCATTCCTCTGGTTCTGATTTGTGGCTTTGGCGTTCCTTTTGATATTGACCCGGACTGTCTGACCATTCTTGCTTCTCACGGCCCCAGCACTTTAGTAGCGCAGGGACTGTCGCCCAGTTGCCGTCTGCCGCCTAGGGCAGCACGTCAAGTAGGCAGGGACAGTGGGCTGGGTACCAGTTAGGGCTCACTGCACCTCCCTTGACGTGACACCCTCGTTGTAAAGAAAACAGCTCTTGATCTTGTAATACCCAAGAACTGTATTGGGGGCACTGTTCTCCTCCATAATATCCATTAGCTCAACTAAAGTTACTTTTTCGTCAGGTTTCCATCTGTCTTTTTGGTCTACAAGTGTAGCATAGTATAGTATAATGTAATATCATGGCTTTCTGTGTTATCTGATCTCAGATCCCAACAAATGCTATTCAAAAGCATTAAAACATTGAGATAACTTTCTGTGCTGTGATATCATGGTGTGTTAACCGTCAAGTTTATCTTTTTAACATCTGGGACTTAGGACTAAACTATTGTTTGTTCATCAAAGTACACCTTTGAGAATTAAGCTGGGGTTACATGGTGACATGAATTCGTTTCCAAAATTCAGTAAAATTGCAGAAACAAGAACTGTTTAGGTCTGATTCTCATCTGCGTTTGGCTTTGTTCTTTTCCTTTCTGTAATGAAACAAATGTAAAAAGACGGCTGCCCATTGGCTTCAAAGGGGTTTTTAGACTTAAAGTTAAAGGGAACCTGTCACATAGGTTATGCCCCCCTTGCTGAGGACAGCACAAGCTAGTGTCAGAACTGCTGTTTCCAGCGCTGTGTCCCTTATTCTGTAAGATGCTGCAGTTTTAGAGCATTTACCCCTCAAATCTTATTCATGAGTAGGTGTTGGCTCCACCCACCAAAGGCTAGCTCCGCCCACTGACAGTTATTCACATGTTTCTACCTATTCAAAGTAATAGGTTTGTCAGTTGAGGTGGGCGGGGCTAGCCTCAGGTGGGCGGGGTTTGAAAAAAACTGACACTCTGAAGGACTCTTCGAATGACTCTTCTGGCTAAAAACTGCAGATTTGAGCATTAAATACATGATAACTCCAGCATCTTACAGAATAAGGGACACAGCGCTGGAAACAGCAAGTCTGACACTACCTTGTTCTGTCTTCAGCCAGGGGAGCAAAAACTATGTGACAGGTTCTCTTTAAAGTTTAGCTCTGTTCACTAAAATTCCATTCTTTTATGGAAAAAATGACGTAACATGCTGCACTACTTTTTGCATGAAAAATGGAAATCTGATGGAAAGGGCCCTTCAGTTTTTTTCTTTTTTTAAACATAGGTATCCGTTTGCATCCATTTTTACATCTGTTAAACAGATCCATTCATTTTTTTAGGTATGCACAGACAAATTTTAAATATTACACAAAAAAAATCAATTTTTAACTAAAATAAAAATATATTGATACAAGCAGAGACAAAAGTATCTGTTTTTTAATGTATCGTTACAACAAATCAGTTAAACACATTGATTGCACTTCCGTTTGCATCAGTTAAAAGGGTTTTCTCACTATGCAGTTTCACAGTCACAAACAGCTTTTCTTCCCTCTGCTCTCCTCAGACTGTGGGTGGTTCTATAGCAGTGATTAGCATATAATGAGCTGAGACATTACAAAGAATAGTGCAGGAGATCTAATCTGTAAATAAACAAAGCTACACAGGCTGTGAGGAGTGAAAGCAAAGGCTTATCAGCAAAACAACAGCTATACTTGTTAGAGATAATTAGTTTTTCTCCTGATCTCAGTTCATCCATGGGGTGATGTCACTCTTTGCTCTCTGCTCAAATCAGAGAACAGAGTGTTGTCTGGTATGCAGGTAACCATAGAAACCTGTATGTACTAAGTAGTATTTAGAAAAAGTCTTCCTTTAAGAGTCCCTTTATGTTGAAAGCTAATCTTTATTGTTAGAAAAACCCTGTAATGTCCCTTTTCGACTATTGATCTGTTCGATCTATTTTGAACAGAAAGCCAAATGTAGATATGAGCCAGGCTTTAGGCTGCATCAGATGTGTAAATTTTTATTATTTATGCAAGACTTAATTATTTTGCATTCTTAATTCTACTTTTTACGCCAATCAGATGTTAGATGGGTATTAACCTGGTGGTTCGCTTTAGAAAAACCCTTTTTGAAAGTCATCCTGAAAATAAACTGAACCTTTAGCAAGTATTCAGTTGTCTTACAATGCTACAACTGCATAGATAAAACATTTATGAATACATAGTTCCCATTGAAATCAATGTGCTTACAGTATAATGCATGAATGTGCTAGGATCTCTAAACTAAGATTTTTTTCTTGCAGCCATCCTCCTGTCTCACAGGATAGAGGTCCTAAATTGGAATTCCCATTAGCAACTAGAATTTTCCTTTTAGAGTAATAGAATATGGGATTTTTAGGCCATACAACACCTTTCTGTGATATATTCACTATACCATAGCCTGAAGTAAATATTTGTGATAAGTATATTTTGTATATGCATATACCTGGTCTGTGTTGGAACTGTTCACTGTATCATAGATTAATATGGTCACATCTGTATATGTATTTTTTGGATAACATTTGAACCATTGATATGTGGTGTGAACATGAAATTAAGCTTCTTCCATTTGCTCTTTTTTATTTATCTGTATATCTACCTCTCAGTCAGGGTTGATAGGAATCTGCTATGTACATTTTTTATTGATTCAAAAAACTTGCAGCTTTTCAAGTGTTTATAATATTAATTGAGTTTTATTGCCTGATGCAGCTTCTGCTTAGTGAGATTATTGTTAATATTGAAATCTAGAGCAAATGGTTAGTTGGTGCATTTATTTATGTACCGTACAAGCATATTCTGTAGTGCCACACACATTAAAATCCATATCCTCCTACAGGGATCACAATCTAGTTTCACTATATTATCGACATGTGGACACACTAGGTTGCAACAGAATTCTGGTGAAATTTTCACCAAAATATTGGCGCACATGATCTATACCACATTTAATATGTGTCTTAGACAATTTGTAGATACTTCTGTGTCCCATTTATCAAGAGGGGTTTAACTTTTTTAAGGGGCATGGTCTTGTGTGAAGGGGCATGGCTTAACTTTTGATGCCATGTGACAGAATTTTAGCAGTTGCTGGCACAAACTAAGCCACTGAAGTGTCTTAGACGGTATTATTAAATCTGCAGAGATCCACTGCTCAGGTGGAAATATCTGCCCATAGAACAACTATTAGTCATGTTCTCCACAAATCTGGCCTTAATGGAAGAGTGACAAGAAGAAAGCCCTTTTTTAAATCAAGCCATAAGAAGTCCCGTTTGCAGTCTGCAGAAAATTATGTAGGGGATGCAGCAAGCATACGGAAGTAGATGGTATTATTAAATCTTCCCCACTATGTTTTTTTGGCTTTTGGTTAAAACTCTAAGCCTACCCATTTCAAACAAAAGAAGAACAAACATACCTGGTGGAAATGTTGCCTTTGGTTAAATTTTAGTTGGGAAGCTCAGTAGATTATGAATAGTAGATATCTCATCTCTGAAGTCCAAACTGCAACTGGAATGCACAGGACCCCCTTAGACAAGTCAGTCCCAATTCACCATAACAAACTGTAAGTCCTGTTTTCCCTGCCCAAATACAGTGTTGACTGTTTGCTCTGTACACACACTGATATAGTCAAAGATGTCAATCATTGTATCTGGGTGGGGTAAGCAGGACTCCTATTATCACTTAAGGAGTCCAGTCAGTGTTATCTCTTTTTACATAGAAATCCTACTCCAAATCATATACAAACATATACAATTGTTTCCAAAAGTATTAATTCCCCTTGAACTGCTCCTCATTTCAAAAAGTTAACCTTAAATGTATTTTATTGATATTGTATATGATAGAGAAAAACTAAGTAGCAAGTATGTGGGAAGTGTAAATAAAATGATTAATCTTTTCTAAATATTTGCGAATTAAAATTTTTTTAAAAATGTGTCATGAATACATATTCTGCCTGCTGTATTCTGATACCTTTTAGAAAAACTCCTGTGTAACCAATTGCCTTAAGAAGTCACCTTATTAGTAAATAGAGTACATTTGTATGTAATTCATTCTCTGTATAACTACAGCTGTTTTGTGAAGGCCTTGGAGCTTGGTTGGAGAACATTAGTGAACAAACATAATCATGAATACTAAGAAACATGCAAGTCAGCTCTGGGATGGTTATGGCAAGGGTTAAATTTTTTTAAATAAATCCCAATATCTAAACATCTCACAAAGTACTGTTCCAACCATCATCCATAAATAGAAGGAATATGGCACAACTCTTAACCTGGCCGTCCACATAAACTAACCGCCTAGACAAGAAGCCGCCAGGCCCAGAAACACTCTGGAGGAGCTGCAGAGATCCACATATCAGGTGAGAAAATCTGTCCACAGGACAACTATTAGTCATGTACTCCACAGATCTGGCCTTCATGGAAGAGTGCCTTCTAGAAATCAAATCATAAGAAGTCCCATTTGCAGTTTGCAAAAAACTATGTAGGAGACACAGCAAGCATGTGGGAGCAGGTGCTCTGGTCAGATGAGACCAAAATGGAACTTTTTGGCCTAAATGACAAACATTATGGGCCACATGTATGAAACGATTGTGGTCTAAAACTCACTCTTTTGCCCATAGGTTTTAGACCAAAACCGTTTCATACATGTGGCCCTATGTTTGGAGGAAAGCCAACACTACGTATAACCCCAAACACATCATCCCCATCGTGGAAGGTTTTGCTTCAAAGGGACTGGGAAGCTTGTCAGAGTTGATGGGGAAATTTGATGGAGCTAAATGCAGGGCAATCCAGGAGGAATACCTGTTAGAGGCTGCAAAAGACTTGAGACTGGGGCATAGGTTCACCTTCCAGCAGGACAATGACCCTAAACATACAGCCAAAGCTATCATGGAATGGTTTAAATTAAAGCATATTCATGTGTTAAAATATCCCAGTCACAGTTCAGACCTAAATCCCATTAAGAATCTGTGATGGGACTTGAAAATTGCTGTTCACAAAAATCAACAACTATTTTTACTGAGCCAGAGTTGTTTTACAAAGAAGAATGGGTAAAAATTCCAGCCTTTAGATGTGCAGAGTTGGTAGAGACATTCCCCAAAAGACTTAGAGCAGCTAGAGGTGGTCCTACAAAGTACTGACTTAGGGGGGGCTGAATGCACATCTCAGATTTCAGTTTTTTAATTTGCAAAACTTTGAAAAAGCACATATAATTTTCTTTACACTTCAAAAGTATTTGAAATATCAAAAATACTAAATATCTAGAAAATACATTTAAGTTTGTGGCTATTATGTTTAAAAATGAGAAAAAGTTAAAGGGGTACGAATTCATTTGCAACCCACTGATAGAATCTTAAACAAATTGCAAAGAAAGTACAACTTTTTGGCTCTGCATATGCCTCTCTTTATATCATGGTTTAATATTGTTACTGATATACTAAAAGTAAGTATGGAATTATGTGGGAATATGGTCGTTTTTACAGACCTGTTACGATCCCCATCATATCAGTGTCTCCCTGGTGTCATGTCACTTAAGCACCTAAAAGAAACAATACAAATAATAAAAGAAGTAATGAAAGTGCCTAAGGCTTTATAGCAGGGACTTCAGGGTCTCCAAAGGTTTCAGTGATCGCACAGGGGTTCAGTGGTTAGCATTGTTGCCTTGCAATTTTGGGTCTGAGGTTTGAATTCAACCAAGGGTAACATCCATATGGAATTCATATGGTTATTTCTTCTTTGCTTAGGTTTACTCCAGATATTCTGGTTTCCTCTAACACACCAAAAATCTCTCAAGCCATAGGTTTATTTACAATTTAGACTCTGACCCCCACATACAGAAAAAGATCAATGTGGATTATGATAATCTCAGTACAATGCTATGGCATATATTGACATTATAAAATAGTAGCAATCATACAGTCCTGAAGCATAGAGCTCTGACTTGTGCCTAGGTTCTTACAACCATCTAAGCCTTGGTTTAGTCACATTATTGAAGAAGATATTCAAAATATTAAAGAAAGCCATTTAGACCAGTGAGATGCATCCAGTCTCTGCCACTACCACCCACCGAGATCTTCTTAATCTTTAATCAATAGCCAATACTAAAAGATAAAACAAAAATGAATTGCATCTTGATCAATTTATAACAGTTTTTGAATCTATAGAAAAATATAAAATCCTCTGCTGCTTGCAAATCTATGTGCCCCATGGATCAATCAATAGGTAGCTAACTGGAGGGTCTACAGCAGAATTTATTCTATTGTGGATCCAGAACCTCTGAGAAATCACATGACTAGTTATTACTTTTTCCATGTGAATCAATTACATTTTTTTCATGTAATTATTATTGATGGGCCATTAACCTCATTCACTAGTGGTATACCTTTATCACAAGCTGTTAAATTAGGTTTCCTTGGCACCCAACGCTCATTGACTGTTTTAACTTTTTTTTTTCTCAGCAATATAAACCATTTTGCTTATGTGAACCAAGCCAAAAACTCCACACTCCAATAATTTCAATACTTAATTTTGCTAAGACAGCTCATTTGTATGCTAATTTGCATTTCTTCAGACAATATATTAGCTGCTCTCATGGCTGCTATAGTTATTTTCCCATCCTCCACTGAATTGGTACAGGATGGTGTGAGCAGATTTTTACTTTTTTTTCCTTCATGTGAACAGATTTGTTGGAGCATTTTTTGGAGTTTATAATTTAGGTCCTGTGGGGTCTGTGAATCTTCTCCATATTTCTTTACAACTTTGCTTACTTTGTTTCAGCATGTTCTGCACTCTTTTTGATCCGGGGAGATTCTGCTGTCAATTATAAACTTGCACAAATGGAATTATCGCAATTAAAATTTACAAGGTCTGAGCAGTCTGTAGTAATGATATGAATGTTTAAAGGGAAGGTTGTAGCGCACTATGATTTTTTAATATGTTGTTGAGAGTGGAATAATAGAACTAACATTTGTTGCATTAAATTAGTAATAACTGCATTGATTTTGTATTATTTAATTTTTTCTAAAATATATACTTTGTCCTGAAAATAAAATTATTCTGTAACTATTAGCAAACATTTTTAGCATGTTTAAATTACAATATTAATATACAGTCTTTGCTTAATTGGATCTGTTTCTTGGAAAGCAAAATGACAGTCAGTGGGATTGTATTTACAGCCCCATTGGTATTTTACCCATTTGTACTAGGCTCCCAGACATATGGTGATACGTGAGTAGAAATACATCACTTAATAACTAGACAGATTTTCAGTTAAGATTTAGGAAAATTTAACTCTTATGGGACATTTACTAATGGTCATATTGATCGACTAGGAAGATTTTTTCAAAACTTTATGCCATCACCTGAGGATTTTTGCAAGAAGTGGTGACAATTAATTAGTTAATTTTTGAAACGATCTAAAAGAAGATTTATCCTAGTTTATAAGCAATTAACTTAAAATAAAGTAAAAAACAAAGCAGATGAATAATATAACAGTTGTGTCACATCATTATGACCACCAGGTAATATCTAGACTAACTACCGTGTGCAGCATGGACAGCAGCTACAGTAGATGGGCTGGGAGTGACACAATAGGGTCCTGATAGGTTGTTACAGGTATCTGGAGCCATGCTGACTGCATCCCACAACTGCTAGAGACAATTAAGATGGTGCCACAGATTAATCCAAAAATGCTCCCAACCAAATTTCTCAATACTAACAAACAAAAGAAATGTGTATATATATATATATATATATATATATATATATATATATATATATATATATATATATATAATATATTATATATATAATATATTATATATATAATATATTTAAGGGGATGTTCACACACCGTTTTTTAGATATGTGTTTTGGTACGTTTTTTGGACCCAAACACGTATCTAACAATGCTCAGTGTGATTTACATTGATTTACATACGTCTTTCGGATGCGTTGAATAGATCTGATCAAAGAATTGACATGTCAATTCTTGATCCTTTTAATGCATCAGACATGTGCCACACTTTGGGTACGTGTTTAGATACATTTTATGGATTGAAAAACATATTAAAAACTCTGTGTGAACATACCCTAAAAGGCCCTTAATGAAATAATGTGTGGTGGAACTATAACACTATCTCTCACACACGTTCTCCACTGGAACATACTATCCCTGTTAAAGACCACCTTTAGATATCTGAGTGATCATGTATTTATTCATCATTTTGGACTTTGTATGACGGGAGTGAGCACTTTGTTTCTGCATTGGTCTTCTTGAGCCATTTTTTTCATTACAGGTGTCCCCACTGATGGTTCCTTAACAGTGGGATGAAATGTGTTAGGGGGAATACTTACATTTTGAATAGTTGAAAACTATATCTATATGTGTGTGTGGCTTTTGGTTTGACCACTTTTCTATGACTTTGTTGCACATTACATTGAGCGATTATCTGTTTTGCTTGAAGGTGGTATACTTTTGTCTGGTAAGGCCCTCTTTTGCTGTGGATACATATACACTTAGGGCCACATGTATGAAAACTGTCTAGGTCTAAAATTCACTTTGTTACCCATAGAATGCAATCAGAGGCCCTCTAATTTTTCCAGAGCACTATATGAAATGTGCTCTGGGGCATTCTGATTGGTTGCTATGGGCAACAAAGTGAGTTTTGGACCTGGACAGTTTTCATACATGTGGCAGTAAGTTGTTTCATGAGATGCAATTTAGAGACAACTACTTAGGGTGTATAAGCATTGCGGGGTTGCCCTTATCCAGGCGATTAGGATGAATGACCATTAGGGACCTTATAGATATACCACATGTGTCCCTTGGACCTTCTCCTATCTGTTTGACATATATAGAGATCAGTTCCTATCAGCATGGAAGTTTTCTATTGTTTGTTGGTAATGAGTAATTTCATCCTATTCAGGACATTTATTAAAAGTTAAGTTTATTAAAAGTTAAATTGGTTGGGACTGTTTTTGGATTCAATGTATATTTTTTCCTGGCCCTTTGGACCTGCTTTGGATTTTTTGGTGCCACAGATGCTCTAGTAGGTTCAAGTCTGGGGGATCAATGGGCCAGGATAGAACTTGAAAGTCTTTGTTATGATCTTCAGACTTTTCTTGTTGTGTGACATGTCGCATTGTCTTGCTGGAAGGCCCTATCTGCCCCAGGGGAGACAATCCGCTTGTATGGGTGTATGTGATCTGCAAAGATGGATTCATATCCACATTGGCTAAGAATGCCTTCCACATGGATGAGTGGGCCCAGAAAATGGCACAAAAATATTCCCAAGACCAAAAAACTGCCACCACCAGTTTGTTTTCTTCTAGCAATGGTTGCAATATGTTAATTTCTTTGGTGTTTTTAACTTGATATGCCAATGTCCATCTGGAGCAGAATATGTGACTCATCGAAGAAGGCAACTCCTTTCCAAGCAGCGGAGGTCTAATTCTGATACTCATCTAGCAGAGGTACATTGTTCATCTGCCTGCTTCACAGCCTTATACACAGTAGGGTTCAATGAACTGTTGTTTTAGACACACTTCTTATAGCCCTGGTTCATTTTTGCAGTGAGCTGATCCACTGCAGCATGTTGGTCCACCCTCTTGCACCTTTATCGCTGATGAATACCATTCACATCAATGGAACTTGGTGCTTCACAGTTTCCATGTCACTTATCCACAATCTTGCCATTTATCCTCTCATAATACACTTGCTCAACACCTGCAGGTGAACAGTTCATATATTGCACAGTTTCCAAAATACTGCCACGATTGGCTAAAAAACCAATAGTAATACCTTTTAGAAAAATTCTCATAAATCTTCTCTTCTACCTATGACAACAGTGAGGGATATGTGTGCAGACAGCCTATTGCACACCTGATGTACAACTAAGCCAGCTCATCATATGTGACTTGTTTTATCATTCCAGCATCTGGAACAATGAGTAATACATGCTTCACCCCACGGCCACCCTTTATTTTAAACTTTTCATGTCCATCACTGTATATATTGCATGAGAAGAGATAAGATAAGCTGTTGTAAAGTCTAGGATGATTACTTGTTCTGTGATAGGTTTGTGATGCAAAGTGGGATATACTGTGGGGTATATAAACATGCAGTTTTGATTATATATGTATGCTGCTTGATAAAGGCCACTGTCTTTGGGCTTAAACATTGCACTGATTTTTTTATGTGAATAAAAGTTTTCATACTTTTGGCCATGCAGTCACCCTACAAATATTTTGTTGGATTACAAAAAACAAGGCTCTGATTGCAATAAACATACATTAAACATGACAAAGGCGCCATTCACATGACGTTTATGGACTCCATTTGTGGCATCATCCGGATACCTTACAAATTTAATTCTAAAAGATACAGGTGTTGAAGCTGTAACAGGCCATAGAAATAACTGTAGCAGGTGTGCTGAATGCCGCTCACAACTGAGGTATGCGGTCACTATAGCACTTGAATCCAGCATGGATAAAACTAGCAACTTTATTAAGGCAAATAATATAACAGCAGTACAGACATAAAGGTTAAAAAACTGTAACTGGCTAACGCGTTTCGAGCTACGCTACCATAGAAATAACATAGTCCTAATTAAACTACATTTGCCCTATTTCTCGATCTTATGTTGTTTATATGTCAGACACAAAAGCTTGGTCTGTATGTTAACAAAGCAATTACAGTTACTGTCTGTAAACCACACAGTCATTGCAGGAATTTGCTGCCTCCTTAAACTTGTGTCTCTTACTCATCTCTGTTTTTGCTCATTTAGCTTGCAGGTGTTAAAGAAAGAGGTTGGTTGGTGGCCACTGCTATACTATTAAGAACTATGTTTAAAACTGGGAATTAGTGTCTTGAAGCTGTCTTGCCATCAACATTGATGGTATATCAATGGAATATTACAGAGCATGAACCAGTGCCTTTCAGACATAGATGGCATATCCTATCTATATTGAGATAACCTCTTTAAGGGAGGCAGAGTGTTGCACCCCATAACAGTGCCATGGTCTGCTTGCTTATGACAAACCATAACTGTGGTCAGTATATCAGTTTTATATTACATTTGATTAGCTTTAAAAAAAAAAATGATTGTATACATGTATTAATATGTTCATGTACACAATTGAATTTTCAAAACTTAGAGCACAAATTTTCCACTTTATTCTCCTGTTTTCTGAGGGACCTTTTATGTTCCTTATAAAATAGACAATTTTAGTCTTTTGTTCTTATTGTCTCTGCTTGTAGGTTGAGCAGCATCGACATTTCACTACAGATACTTTCCCAAGTGTCTTTTCTCTCTAGTAAACATTTATATGTTTTACATCTCCCACTACCATCCAGAAGTCTGTTTCCAAAACCAAGTCTCCTCTGTCCAGTAGTTTTCAGTCCCCCTACGTTTTTCTTTGAATACCTCACCTTGGCTGTTCATCCTCTTCTCAACATATTTTTCCCCCTGCTGAGAAATGCTCTCTAGAATCTCCTTCTCCTGTTCCCAGTGATAGCACACTTATCTGTCATTTTATTATCATACAAACACAGATGTTACTATGACAGCTGATTCTGAGTATGCAGCACCAAACACAAATTTTGTAGCAAATTAGAATTCATATGAAGGGTTATTAATAATTGACAATTTATAAAGGTTACGCTGTCTTATTGCTTGTATGAACAGTACTTACCATTTTAAACTTACACAACATGACAAGGAATATTTAAATGAAAAATTAACTTTAGAATTTCAAATCCACCCTTCAGTATTTTCCTTTTAAATCTAAATAGGTCAAATTTTGTTCTGGTTTATTACATAGATATTTAAATATAGGAGCTTTGTTTCCTGTATAAATCCCAAACCCTCTTTGTAGTGAGACAGTTAAAGAGAATATACGTATCTCCTAATATTTTTACTAATAAACAAATAAAATTTTAAAACATTCTTTTTTTCTAATCATTTTAATTTTTTGTTTACTTTTTATATTATGTTTTCTGTACATGATTAAGGGAGAAGTCATCTTGCCTGAGCTTCTGGTCTTTATTGTTGACATAAGTTTGCAATAGCCACACCGGGCCAACTGGAGCTTATAGATGACTTCTTGACGTTGGTGCTCATGCTCTGTAAAACGGTGCATGCTTTGTTCAGAGCTCACTGTGTAGTGACAAGGAGAAGATACTGTCTCCATCACCATAGTCAATGGTAGAACTTGTGTCTTTGCCTATAGATTTACAAGGTGAAAATACCTCTCCTTGGGAAGAACCACCGATAAATTTGTCAGTGTGAGGATTTTCTCACCTTTCAGACCTCACTGACTGTTTTGCATAAAGCAAAGGCTTCTGGGAAAAGAGCTGAGGAGCTCCACAGTGCACTTTATTGGATGTAGGTTTATGACATACAGATGGAGTGATAAAGACTTTGTCAAAATAAGCACCATGATGTCCTGGCAGTTAACTTTTCCAAAGAATGGCTTGTATTGTGATCTAAGAACAGATAACATGGAAACCTGTGATATCACCATCAATTTAACACCTACATCCATAAGTGTTAACATTTATAGTAATCCTGCTTGTGATGATAATGAGAATACTGTTGAAAAGAGATCTCTAAGTGGCTCTTTTGAAAAATTGGATATTTCAGGATAATAATAGAAAGCATTATCAAACTTAAAAGACTATGTTTAAAATTGAATTTTGATTCACTTCTTTGAGAGCTTTGGAGCCACTGCTAGGGGGAGCCCAGGAACTGACTGCATACTGTATGTTTATTGAGTTCAATGTATAAATAGGGAGAACTCTAGCTCACCCTAACAGGGCAGGTAAACAGAATTTTATGAATTGGCTGTATGTATTAAACAAAGGATTTTGAGTTGTGTATCAAAAATTGAGGACTTTGGGCCACATGTATGAACCTGTTTAGGTCTAAAACTCACTCTTTTGCCCATAGGTTACTATGGGCAAAAGAGTGCGTTTTAGACCTAAACAGGTTCATACATGTGGCCCTTTGTGTATGTAAACTGTCTAGCAGTAAGACTGTCTTTTATGCCCATAGCAACCAATCAGAGCTCAGCTTTCAGTTCATATAGTGCTCTGAAAAAATGAAAACTGAGCTCTGGTTTGTTGCTATGTGCAACAAAGACACTCTTACTGATAGACAATTTTCATACATAAGGTCCTCAGGCTTTTTATACACAACTCAAAATCCTTTAATACATACAGCCAACTCATAAAATTCTGCTTACCTGCCTGTTAGGGTGAGCTAGAGTTCTCACTATTTATACATTGAACTCAATAAACATACAGTATGCAGTCAGCTCCTGAGCTCCCCCTAGCAGTGGCTCTAAAGCTCTCAAAGAAGTGAATCAAGACTCAGTTTAAACATATACAGTGTTACTTCTAGACAGTTTTTATACATAAAACCCTAAGCTTTTATCCCTATAAATTTATACTATGACATTTATCAGTGCAGAACATGTGACCCAAAACTGCTGTATTTGAATAAATTTCCCTTTACACCAACATATAAGTACATTTGGAAAAACTTAACATCATTCCCATCCGCAGCACCATTTAAAATGTTTACAGACTCTTCCTAGCAGATTCTCGAACATTGTGGCCATTCAGAAGATATGTATACAACAACAGATTAGCTTTTAGGTCTCGGCTATATATTTGGAATTACTTTTCCTGTGTAAATCATTGACAGTTCTAAGATGACCCGTTTAGATGCCATACAACTGTTTAGTTTACAGCATTTTTTATGTCCCATATTTCACTATTTATCATATGTATATATTTATTCCATTTGCATTGTGAGAAAACATTTAGTGGTCCACAATGATGATATCCACAGAAGATGGGTACAGAATTGGATGTGACACATGTAGAACTAATACATAGAGAATTAAAGGCATGCAATGGAAGGGGATACATACATTTTATTGTGACCAAGCTGATGACATGAACAGATGAAGGTGACAACTACTGCAAGGAAATGATTTACAGTTTTTGTATTTCTAGTTAGTCCTTTAACCAGATTTGAACTTCCATCTTTTCTGCCTTTATTGGAGTTTCATTGTCATTATTTCTATTCCTTTTTCAAGAAATAAGTAGAGTGAAATCTAATAAAATGCAGTAATGGTGTAGACTTAGTTTAGTAACAAGTACATAACTTTTCTTGTTCATTCAGTATGTATAATTTTATCTCTGTAACATTAGATACATTCCTATGGTTTTATGCATATCAGAAAATTCCAATTAAATCTAAAAATAAAGACTGAATTTGCACATCTCTCTCATTTGGAAGCTATTGATAATCTCAGATTGACCTTATATCGTTATCTAGATGATAGCGAAGCCTAAATTAGGGTTAGGGTAACTTTTTTCTACCAACGACCATTCAGATAATTATCATATATGGGCCATGCAAATTTATCAACTTAAAAAAAAAAACTGCTATATTCGGTCAAACATTTAATTAACTCCTTCCGAATGTGATGGCTGGAACTACTCCCTTATCCGCAAAAGTACAGATGCACATTGGTAAATGGGAGAGTAAATCAGCAGCAAATTTCATTAAGCCATTTCCCAGCTATAGAACTTCAGTAGAGGAAAGGCATAGAGTAGGACCAGAGTTAAAACTGAGGTGTTAAAGTGACACCTCTCCCCGAAGTTGATTACATGCAATGCATCTCCGTTCCTCCTCGTACTGGTATATTCATGCCTCCCCAAACATGCAGTAGTATATCATGGTGGAAACAGCATGCAGTAGAGTTGGTATTGAAAACTTACATATCTCTTGATCTCTACAAGTTTAGATGCAAGTCTTGAGTCTCTGCACCCCTTGTGCTATGGTGTCCATGCCCTTCCACTCTCCATGAGCAGTAGTATGTCAGGGAAGAAATGGCATGGACTAGGACTGTGGCTAATGTGCTTGATACACATTAGTCAGAAAACAAATGCCTGGTCGCTTGTCTCTGAATCCTTTGCCACTTGTTTGCTTAGAGTGATATTCCAGTTGCATCAGTTGAATGTTGTTCTTTGTAATTTTAAAAGTTAGATATGTTCTAATTTAGTTTTGTTAAATTCCTAGGGTGACATATATGAAATTTGGCGCCTAAACACAATTTTTTGCATCTTTTTTATTGTGTAGTGTGCCTAAATATATGAAAGTGGTGAATGTGCACTCATAAATAGCGCCTAAGGTTAAAGGCATCTAGTGCATATGTTTGGTGCGCAACGGTACCTTGGTGATTTAGTAATGTGCCAAACGTGTATAAATGAATGCCAGAATTCGATAATGGCTGCTAAAACAGTTAATTGAAAATGGGATTTATGGTAGAGACTGTGTTGGTTTAATTAATCTATGCTATTTAATTTAAAATTTATTTTAGATTATATTAATTTTAAATACATTTAATAGAAGATAATTTTATATTTTTGGGATATTATATTAATTTCATATTTATTTTATATTACTAATATTACATCTATGTAATTTAATTTTATATAGTTTAATTATCATAAATTACTTTTTATTATTTCACTTTTATAAATTGAGAAATAAGCGACTTTTTTTTTTGCCCTAATGGCAAATCTAGTTCCACTACAGCTACACAGGATCAGGCAGACCACATTTAAATTGGTCCGGCTGTTCGAACATTTATGCAACTCGTTTTGCCGTCCCACATTCAGAAATGTGTCTAATATTACCAGAGTGCCCCCACATGCCCAAATGATGTGCAGTATAATAGGGAAAAAACTCGTCATAAATGTTGCCCCTAATGTTTTTCAAGATCTCTGCTTCAAGCCTTCAAGAACCCTTAATGGTTACCTTCTAGAGTTAAAAATCTGCCCAGAGTGATACAATAAGTGATAGAATAAGTTCACAGATACTTGCCTTCTTACAGTTATGATAACTGTTTCTAATAAACTGAGTGACCAAGGACAGATTTTTATCCACAATGAGCATACAATAAAAAAAAAAAAAAAATCGTACTGAATTATTACAAGCAGATATCTTGAAAACTATGAAAAATTGATACAGAAAATGTGTATCAAAGAAAAAGGTCTAACTTTTCCCTATACAATGAGTAACATTTGCTGAATCTAGAGAAACCTTTGTAAGGCTTGGAACATGTATCTATCTTTTATAACTCATCTCTGTTTGTTTGAAAATACTGATCTTAAAAATGTGTTTAGAATTTTGATTTTGTTTTTCTATGAGGGGAAAGCCTTGAGAACATTTTTTTCTTTATAGAATAAATCTGAAAAATATCTGTGAAGTTTAACTCAAGCAAAAAGAATGCTACTTAGGCTGAGTTAAAATGCAAACAATTATTGAAGAACATTGTCCGAATTAATGTCCATATGTTAGTTAAATATGAAAAAGCTATTGCAATAATATTAATATTACTTATAGCTAAAACTCCTGGCTCGGTGGCTCAGTATAATTTACAAACAAAAAAAGATCCAGTTTGTTCGTGTTAATAATTAACAATTTTATAGGAATTTATATTCTTTTTGGATACTGTAATTAATGTTCTTTTTCTATTTCAGCTATTTGTGAAGAAAAAATATTTCATACAAACAAAAGAGATCTAGATAACTGGTTGATGCTAACACGGAAAAAGAAATATGAAATTTATCCCCATAGCAACAGAATCATGTCATGTAGTTTTGGAAGCAGTAATTAATATTTTGAAGTGACAACTTGCATTAACTCTTCACAGTATAGTATTTGCATAGTTTACAGAAAGTTTCTGAGCAAAAGTTTATTGAAGTTCTATGTCATAGTTTCATGTCATAGTTTCCTATTAGATGTACATTAAAGGGATTGTCTCGCTACAAAGAATAGCTTTCAAAATGTAGGGAACACTAAATGAAGACATTTTCCAAATACATTGCTTTGTTCATCTTTTTTTGTTAAGGAGCTACAAATGATTTTATCACCTTCCTGGCTCTATTTGGTTCCCCCAGTGACCGATCTGTGTACTATTTTCTCCCCTGCTGTTTGTTCTAAGTGATAGCAGGGAGTGATGTCATCACACAGGTCCTGGCAGCCAGCATGAGAGCTTGTGTGTTATCTGATCTTTCAGACAAAAGACTAATTACTACTATTTACTTTAGATAAATCTCCTGCTAGCAGTTTCAGAGAAGCTTCTAAGCTAATCTAAACTAATTCGCAGACTAAAAACACTGAGTTGAATACATGGAGTGAATTCAGGGAGCTCATATGCTAATCACAGACAGTCCGACCAGGAAGTGACAGGATGCATCTATGAAACTCTGAGGAGAGACAACCCCTTTAAAGTACTTTGGCTCTAATACTAAGCCCTCCACCTTCTATGTGTCATTCATAATTCTGATGTCACCCTATGTGGTGGCAAAAGGGCTTTTGGACCTCCATAAGCAGCTCCAAGACCTGAATAGGAATAACACCTTTGCATCCTCTACAGCTATGCCCCTTATTAGAATTGTACTATTACAAAATTTGTGATAAAATTCAGCACAAAATGTACCAATTTTACTAAGCCTAATACCCTTACTGCCACAAAAACTTTTGAGTTCTATGACAGAACCCCATTTTTCATGTCTAACGTGTGTCACTTTGTGTGGGAATAACTTTTTAATGCTTTTACCTATCTATATAATTCAAAGACTGTTTTCTTGTTTGTTTTAGAAGTTAGAAAATATTTTTGTTCTAAGCAATATGTTTGTTTGTGAAAAATATCAAAATGTCATGACATTTTGGAAAAAATTGGCATGTTCAAACTATAAATTTTAATTAAGACCACTTTGGTGTTAATATGAGTTTTTGATTGCTCTTTATTCCATTTTGTTTGCTGCGGGATGAACAAAAATTGCAATTCTGTGACTGTTTTTTTTTTTTTACGGCGTTCACCATGCAGGTTAATTAACGTGACATTTTTATAGGGCAAGTCGTTACGCATGCAGCGATACTAAATATGGGTACTTTATTTTTTATCTTTTTGGGGCAATTGGCATTTGTAAAGGTGAAAAGGGTGGTGTACATGTTTCGATTTTATTTTTTGTGTTTGTGTATTACTTTTTTTCTACTTTTTTTACATTTCTTTTCACTTTTCCCCATAGGGGATTTGTATAAGTGATCTTCAGATCGCTCATAGAAAAGGAGTCCTGCACTCAGCATTGCTGCTGTATACTGGTCTCCATGGCGACTATCAATCACCATGCCCACAATGCATTGCGGGCATGATGATGTCACCAGACAGCCCGGATGCTTTAGTAAAGCATCCGAGCTGTCTGGTGAGTGGGCCAGTACCAGCACATAGCACCACTTACTGCGATGATCACAGGCAGTAGGAGCTCACTCCTCCTACCTGCAGCTTTTGCGAAGGGTTAATCATCCGCAGCCGGAGCTCACTCCGGCCATGGTTGATGCGGCATGAAGCCAGCGGTAATATACCGCTGGTCCCATGCCCCGACCTTGTGAGCTCGCAAGATTGTCATGACGTACCCATATGTCAAATTGCAGGAACCCCTACAAGACCTTGACGTATGGGTACGTCAAATGTCGGTGAGGGGTTAATTTTATATTTTTAGGAAATTATTTTATTTAATGTATAATTATATAATTAACATCAGTAAGCATGGCCTGATCTGTCAGGAAGTCTGTGGAGTGTTTTCTACTTTTTTACTATGAGGCACAGATAAACTTTGCACTAGGATTACACCTACGGTGGGCCTGTATGTTTGAACTGCAGAAGAACAGGTCCATACAGTACATACTGGCACATTCTACACTGCTTTAAAGCTATTTAAAACAGACCTCTATGTGCCCCATTCATACAGGTTGCCATAATTTTGCAGAGAAAAGGGATTGATGTGAATGAGATGATGCTGCAATTTCTGAGCATGATCTTGGGTGTTAGACTCATGCTGGTAGGGACAGGAGAGCGAAGCTCTGGTGGAAAGCTGACTTATCTGAGCATTGACGGCATCTCTCCAGCTCCACACCAGAAGAGTCCATTCAATGAGTTTTATTATAAAGGGAAAACATGGACTCATGAGTTGCACTACACTTTAAATACATCTGTAGCTGTCTAATTATAACAGTATCTGGGCTTGCAAGGGAGATAGATAGATATCATTACATTTTCAATGAGCTTTCTTCAGTTCTACATCAGCTGTTTGATGACAATAAGCTCAGTAGTTCTGTATGTCTCCACACACATACAGGAATCAGCTCTGTGCTGAACCCAAGAGATCAGGTGGCCAAAGTGATTAGTCGTTATTCAGAGCAGCATTTGAAGCCTCACCTCTTTAGTCATCCCTCCCAATGCTTTCAACATGAAGGAGGAAACAGGGTATACACTGAGATTGAGGAAGATAGACAAAGCACAGCAAAGGATCCTGAGGCTTGTAGTATTACAGGACAAAATGAAACCATTTTCAAATAGGAAAGGCTGCTGGCTATACATATAGCACATTAAAAGCAGAATTAGCACAGAAGATATCACAGGGAGATGAATAAAGACTCCAGTAAGCAATTTGAGATTTTTTTTCTTTTTTTGGTTCGTCAGACAACCCCTTTCATACTTCTACAAAGTATGTATAGAGTGATTGCATCTCATACTGAACTCATTGTAGGTAAACAGAACACACACAGTGACTGTAATAACATCCGATTATCTAATGTTATTTCCACAGTGGTACTATGCCGCCAAGATAATTGCTGCCTCTGAAGCCCATTTTAATCTTACCCTTTTTAATGTTCTAGGGATATTTACACCAACCATGATCTTGCAGGGAACCAAATAGACCAATGTCTGTATTTGTTAAACTAGATGTTTGCTGTACAATTTAGCACTTTGATTTTTCTTTTATATGAAGAAGAGAAAGAGGCATTGACTTGCACAGAGAATCCAGTGGAGTGTAGGCCTGCCCGCCCCTGTCAAATTGATAGAGTGAAGATGTTGAACTAGATAATGGAAACTTTCTATTCAGTGAGGGTTGGAATAAAGAAACCGTTTCTAGTTATTCATCAGCATTGATTGCCTTACTACTTGAGGCTTAGATCAGAACTTACTCTTTACGAAGAGAGAATAAAACCAGCATGTGATCCACTGCAGAAAATGTGGTTAGGCAAAGCTTATCATTTTGTGCTAAAAGTAATCACAGCAATGTTTAACAACTTAGAGTCTTACTCAATGAATCGCATGTGGATTGCCACTTTATCCTTGCTGTATCCTTCTGCAGTAGGAAGATAGTTTGAAAAAAATCCTTCTTGCAGCCTGTTTATTTTGCACTTTGGTTATGAATAAACTTACAGCTAATCTTCCCCTTTTTCATTTGCCTCTGTTCTTTGTTCTATATTATACAAATTTATTTTACTGCAAACATTTGGTGGTTTCTTGCCAACAGAATATACGTCACCTAACTTCCATTATGCTGTAATCTCGACCAATGACTTCATTATATATACTTAATTTCAATTAAAAGAACACTGAAAGCATATCTAGTACATTGTGTTATGCCCAGTGCAGAGTCTGAGGGGTAGCGTGTGACCCCAATTTTCTCTTTGGAGTTCTTTGTACTTCTCAGTCATGCTCCATTCCTTCTAGTCTACTGTAAGCATTACATAGTGTTATCAGTTTTGTCTAAAGTTTTCTTTTATAGGGGTTGGCCACTTTACATGTACATACTGTTTAAAGTTAGTGTGCTACATTGTTATCAAGTATATAGCAAACATGAATTTAGGCAACTTACTTAAATGTAAATTCGGCTTAATTTTTAGATGCTGTTACATTGTAATTAACTATAGCATACCCTATCTAGCAGTGATAAGGCTGTCATTAGACACCCTGTAGAGACAGCCTGTCCTTTCCACTTCTCGGCTAAGCTTGTCGTCTAGTCATATTTCATCATTTATTATTTTATATACAGTAAGTGTAGGAAAACTTACCTCACTAAATGTATTCACAGCTTATCAATAAGGAAGAACATAAATGAAAAGGAATTGACTAAACAAAACAACTATATATATATATATATATATATATATATATATATATATATATATATATATATATATATATATATATATATAGCCAAAATAATGCAGCATAGGTAAGATACTGCATCATGAAATGTTACCTTAGACGTCATCGAAAAGAATTTAAGAAGTTGAGAGAACCTTCTGGGCCACCAGTATTACAATGTGTTCTTTGTCTATTTGCTACATCTATGTGCCTTTCTTTTGTCTTACAACATATGAATGTGGTAGAGGGCGGATCACCACTTTAGACTTTCCTGCAATAGCCAGAACGAAGAGCTTAGAAAAGAGAGGCTACAGATCTGGTGGACTTAACCCAGTTGTATTTTGTATAGTCAACTATTTTATTCATTGGGCAGTATGTAATACTATATCTCTCCTGTTGTGGCCGCAAGAGCAGAAATGTGTGGCTGGAAGAAATATGACACAACAAACTTTCTACAAATCAAATCTAAGGCAATCAGCTCATCTCATCTCTTCAAAAGGGGAAACTGTATGTTGTTAAGAGCACCACTTGACACAATTAGCTTTACTATACATTGCACCGTTGGGCATCATTTTTGCAACAAATAAGTAATTTTGCAGTATAAACCATGTTCACATTTTGCTTCATTTTCAGATTCTCTAAACATTGCCTTCAGTCTAAACCAGAGATGTTTTCACATTGGTTGTCATGGTTATATCCATTTTTACAGTGGTCTCTCAAGTTGCAATGGCCTCAGGATACAATATTTCTAGCCTACAATGGTCTTTCCTGGGACACTGAAACTTGAAACCACACTCACCATACAATGTCACAGATAAATGCAATTGGTGGCAAGTGTGATTTGCCTAAAGATCCAACCAATCAATGTGGACATTTGACTATTAAAACACATGTAAATTACTAAATTTCATACACTGATTGGCTGTCTAATAGTATCTTTCTATGCTAAAGTACTCTTCTGTGCTGCTTTTTACCTGTACCAGGGTGAACTGCTATTTGGACAAAAGGGTCAAGGCAGCTTTATTAGGGTAGGTTCACACAGCATCTTTTGGGCTCTATCTTTCTGTGTATTTTGGGGGTAATTTTGCCAAAATACATGCTGAAATACAGCTCAAAAATGTGCAATACAGTTGCCATAGACTTCAATGTATAATACACGTCGCGGATTTTATGATCACTATTGTGCGGGCGTCTGCAAAGAAGCGACATGTAGTTGTTTAAAGTATAGGAGCCAGCAGGGGCGTTGCTAGGGTCCTTAAACATCAGGGATCCGAGCCCTCTTTATTATGCTTTGCTTAGCAGGACTGGGTTCACACAGCATTTTTCAAATTTTACACTGCATTTACATTAAGTGATTCACAGGAGACGTTTCCTCTGATGGGAGCTGTTCACTTTCCTTTTCCATCCAGCTCAGGCCGCCATGATGACTTCTCCCAGCCATGACGAATTTACCACACGAACATTTTAGAATCCTCACTTTTCCAGCACCTATATACTTACCCACTGGGGATGTGTGTGTGTGGGGGGGGGGGGGGAGGGTTATATACCTCCCTACTTAATGGGGGTCTATATAGGAAATCATGGTGAACACTCATTGGTCTTATATAGGCCCCCATTAGGTAGGAAGGTATATAGACCCCCTCATAGGTAGGTATATAGATCTCCACAATAGGTAGGTACATAGCCCTCTGAGATGTAGGTATTTTAGCCCCATAAGCAGATAGGTATATATGTCCCCCAGTAGTTATAGGTATTTTTTTTTTTTCCCCATGGGTTAGATTTTGGGTTTTCCCCCCATTGGGAGAAAGGGGAAAATTTTATTCCCCATGGGGTATGGGGGTAAAAAGGGGTTTTTCTGCCGCCCTGTTAAAGGAAATATTTTTTTCCCAAAGTGGTTTTTAAAAGCCCCCCCCAGCCCCTGTAGGTGGGTTACAAAATTCCCCATATTTTCTATTCTCCCCATTCTGCATGAGATATAAAATAAAAATATTAATTTTATATAATATATATATAATATAAAATATAAAATAAATATATTTTAAATTATTCCCCCCATGGGAAAAGGAAATAGTTTCGTCCCCCAGTAGCTATAGATTGTAAGTTTCTCCCCAGCCTGTAGGTAGGTCTATAAAAAAATAGTACTCACCTCTCCCCGTTCTCCTGATGAAACCTATGGTGCCACTTTTGCTGTAAATTCTAAATGTTTGTGTGAAGCCCCTGACCCAATTTTACAAAATGTTTTTTCATTCTACACCCCCGCACTTTTTTCGGGCTATTTTTGGGGTGTAGTACTTCTACCTACATGTGCCAGAATGGGGGCTCCCCTATGGTTTACCCTGTTGGCCCCTGACTCCATTTTTTTTTTCGGGTGAAACTTTTTTTTGTTTTTGGGCCCAAATTATTTTGGGAAAATTTTAACATTTTCCAGCAGCTAAATTGATTTCCCAAAAAATGAAAGGGACTTTTTTTTACAATATTAATTTTTAAAAACTTTTTTAAAATCTGGGGCCCAAAATTGCTATTTTTTCTGTCCCGTTTTTTTTTTTAAAATTTTGTAGATAAATGGATTCAAAAAAAATTTGGGACAACCCCAAAACAAATTAATGTTGGGAAATGAAAAAACCTATAGGTACCAACTAAAAAAACCTTCAAAAATTTAAATTTAATTATTGCAGAAAATCTAGTAAAGAAAAATTGAAATAAATTACAATTCTACAAAATATACTTACATGCCCTTGGGTTTTGAAGCTAGGGTTAAACCCAGAATAAACCAAGGTTTTAAAATTTACAAACTATAAACAAATTATCCAGAAATATCTAAATATCAAATATCTATATATACCCGTATATTTCCTCTATAGGTAAAAGATAGATATAATATAAGACCCCAAACCTCATAAAAATTTAAAACTAAATTTTTTAATATCACTTGCTTTTAAAAAAAATATACTATTGGGAACATGTATGAAAACTGTCTTTGTCTAAGAATTTCTTTGTTGCCCATAAAAAACCAATAAAGGGTTTCGCTTTTCATTTTTCAGAGCACTATACAAAAGGGAAAAGGGAACCTGGTTCCTATGGGCAGCAAGGAAAGCCCTTACACCTAGACAGTTTTTCATTAAATTGGGGCTCTAAATTTTTCGTTCCCGAAAATAAATTAACACAAAATAACAATAAAAATTGGGGAAAATCAATATATTTATAAAAAAAATTTTTCCATTTTTACAAAAAGTTTTTTTCACCCAAAGGGGAATTTTGGGGTTTGGGATATATACTGCGGGTTGGCAAAAAATTTCGAAAAATTTCCCCCCACATTAAAACAAACAAGGAAACAGAAAAATTTTTTTGGTACTACTCACGTATTCTTTCTGGGAAACAGTGTTATTTACAAAATTTTTCTTGTGCCATCAAAGCCAGTGGTAGGCATATAAGGGGGCCCAAATATAGAACCCAAATAAAAACCCCTTTCAACTAGCTGCAAAAGGTCGCCCCAAAAAAGGTGCCCCTGTTCCCCCCAACATTTCCTTTCTTTTAAATTTCCTTTTTTGGTCCACTGAGAAAAACCTCTCCCTGTTTCACCCTTTTAAAGGGAGAGGCTACCCTTATCAGGGGCAAATTTCCAACAGGAAACAAATGCCCTTAAAACAGCACTAAACCAATTTATGAAAAGGGGACCTATGTACCATCTTACATTTTGTGAGTTATATGTACTTCACCTTTCCCCTGAAGAACCCAAATTTTTGTGGAGAAACATGTTTTAAATAGAAAATTTGGGGGGGAAATTTATTTTTAACCAAAAAGGGGGGAATTCGTTTAGAATTTCAAAAAAATTCGGGTTTTGGAAAAAAGTCGAAGTTTTTGGGGGCTTCGGGTGAAAGAAGTGGGCCTTTTTTTATTAAAAAATTTGGGTTCGAGCACATGGGCCTTTCTTTTGCAAAGCAAATCTGGGAGGGAAAAAGGGGGATGACGCATGGGCAAAATGCAAAATGAAGCCAAATCAAGACCGGCGGGATTCCCGTGACTTTACCACCGCACATATAAAGGCGGGCGCGACGCTGGGAGCTCACACTACTTCCTGTAAATGACTAGGGAAGGTGCTTTCCCCCGGCGCTTTTAATAGCTCTTTTGAAGCACTGATTTTTTTAAAAAACACCCATTTTTGGGGGGGGATCTCAGTTTTTTCTCAGAGACTGGGTTTTCTTTAAAGTTTTTAATTTTTGATTTTGTGGGGTTTTTGACCTGAAGTCCAGTGTTCCCAAAACAGGGTGCATATACTTTTTAAATTTCTATCCTTTACCCACATTGGGAATTTTCCAAGGGGGTTTTAAAACCGTTCCGTTGTATTCATTTAAAAAAACAGCGTTTTTTTTAAACAAATAAACCCCTTCAATTTTTTGGCTGCGCAATTCTTTTTCGCAATTTACATCCCGGGTTAATTAAGCTTGTTCTGCGTTTTTGGTGACAAAAGAAAAACCCCTATTTCAAAACCCCCAAAAATACATTTTTCCCCGTATTTTAAAATTCCCCAAGCAAAGGGGTTAAAAATTAAAAAATTTTTTTCTTGTTTTGTAGCATAGAAAACAAAGCCATTTTTTTCCCCCTAAAAGCTCGTATTTTTTGGGTTTTTTTAATTGTTTGGCGCAATTTACAAACCAGGGGTTTAAAATTTAAACGTTGTTTTTTTTTGCTGTGGTGACTAAAATAAACCCTTTTCCCCCCCCGCCAAAAAATAAATTTTTTTTCCCGGGAGGGCCAATTCAAAAAGCCCAAAAGGGGTTTAAATTTCAAATTTTTTTTTTTTTTTGGTTTTTTGTAGGGTACAGCCATTGTAAAAACGCAAAAAAAAGCTCGTAGTTTTTTGGTTGCTCAAATTTTTTTGGGGCAAAAATTTTAAAATCCAGGGGGTTTATTTAAGCGTTGTTTTTCTGCTGTGGGACTAAAATAAACCGTTTTTTTTTTCCGCCAAAAAGTACCCTTTTTTTCCCTTTTCCTAATTCCCCAAACGAAGGGTTAAATTTCAATTTTTTCCTTTATGTGTAGTGTAGAATAAAACCCCCATTGTAAAAACGCTACCCAAAACACGTAGTTTGGGTTGCTCAATTTTTTTGGCGCAATTTACATCTAAAGGGGTTTTTTTAAAAAGTTGTTTTTTTTTTGCTGTTGTGACTAAAATAAACCGCCTTCACCACCAAAAAAAACATTTTTCCTTAAACCTAAAATTTACCCAAACAAAGGTTAATTTTCAATTTTTTTCTTTTTGTGAAAATGTAGAAAACACCCATTGTAAACACGCTAAAAAAGCTCGAAGTTTGTGGGTTGCTCAAAAATTTTTGGGGGGGGGGTTGGCGGGAATTTACATCCAGGGGGTTTAATTAAACGGGGTTTTTCTGCTGGGGGTGACAAAAAAAAACCAACTTTCCCCCGGGCCAAAAAAAAACATTTTTTTCCGCAGCCCAATTTTACAAAATGAAGGGTTAAAATTTAAAAAATTTTTCTCTTTTTTTGTGGGAGCAAAAGAAAACCCGCCATTTTAACACACAAAAAAGCTCGTAGTTTTTAGGTTTCTCAATTGTTTGGCCCCAAAATTAAAATCCAGGGGGGTTAATTAAGCGTTTGGGTTTTTCCCCGCGTGGTGACTAAAAAAAAAACCGTCTTTTTTACCGCCAAAAAGGGACAAATTTTTTCCTGTAGCCTAATTCCCCAACGAAGGTTAAAATTTCAATTTTTTCTCTTGGGTTTTGTAGTGTAAAAACACGCCATTGTAAAAACACTACAAAAAACTCGTATTTTTTGGGGTTTCTCAATTGTTTTTTGGGGCAAAATTTAAAATCCAGGGGTTTAAATTTAAACGTTGTTTTTTTTGGGTGTGGTGACAAAAAAAAACCTTTTTTTTACCCGCCAAAAAATACATTTTTTTTCCCTTTGCCTAATTCACAAAACAAGGTTTAAATTTCCAAATTTTTTTTCTTGTTGTGTAAATGTAAATACACCCCCCATTGTAAAACGGGTACAAAGCCGTAGTTTGTGGTTGCTCCCTTTGGGTTTTGGGGCCCAAAAAACATCCCAAAGGGTTTTTTTAAGCGTTGTTTTTCTGCTGTGGTGGGCAAAAAAAAAACACTTTTTTACCACCAAAAAAAAAAAATTTTTCCTGACCAATTTTACAAGCAAAGGTTAAATTTCAATTTTTTCTCATGTTTTGGAGTTTAGAAAACAACGCGCCATGGGGAACAGCAAAAAACTCTTTTTTTGGGGGTTTCCCCTTTTTTTTGGGCGCAATTTAAAACCAGGGGTTTAAAAGCTTTTTTTTTTCTGCTGTGGTGACTAAAAAAAACCATCTTTCCAAAACCCCCAAAAAGTTTCATTTTTCCTGTACCTAAAATTCCCCAACGAAGGGAATTACAAAATTTTTTTTCCCTTTTTTGTAGTGTAGAATACACGCCATTGTAACACCTACAAACTCGTATTTGGGGGTTGCTCAATTGTTTGGCGCAATTTTTCCTCCCGGGGTTAATTAAGCGTTGTTTTTTTTGCTGTGGTGACTAAAATAAACCGGCCCCCCACCCCAAAAAAAACAATTTTCCCGTAGCCAAAATTTACAAGCAAGGTTTTAAATTTAAAATTTTTTTTCTTTTGTGTATTTAAAAAACACGCCAATGTAACACCTAAAAAAAATCGTTTGTTTGTGGTTGCCCCAATTTTTTTGGCCCAATTTTAAAATCCAGGGGGTTTTAAATTTAAACTTTGTTTTTTCGCTTTGGGGAACTAAAATAAACGCTTTCCCCCCGCCAAAAAATACCCTTTTTCCTTTTGCCAAAAAAAAAGCAAGGTTAATTTCAATTTTTTTTTCTTGTTTTTTATGTGAAAAACACGCCATTGTAACACGCTTTCAAAAACCGAATTTGGGGGGTTGCTCCCAAATTTTTTTTGGCGCAAATTTTCTTTCCCGGGATTAATTTAAACCCTTGTTTTTTTTGCTGTGGTTTACCAAAAAAAAACCCCCCTTTTCCCCCCCCACCCCCAAAAAAAAAATTTTTCCTGTAGCCTGTTTACAAGGCCCAAGGGTTTAAATTTCAATTTTTTCTTTCTTGTTTTAGCCCCAAAAAAAACGATTAACAGCTACAAATTCCCCCCCCCCGTAGTTTTGGTGTTGGGTCCCTTTTGGCCCCCAAAATATTTCATTCCCCCCGGGTTTTTAATTAAACCATGTTTAATTAAAAAAATTCCCCTTTAAAAGGGGGGAAAAATAAAACATTTTCCATCCTTTTCACCCCCCCAAAAATAACCAATTTTTATTCCTGTTTCCCCAACCAAATTTCAAAAAAGGGCCCCAAGGGGTTTTTAAGTTTACAATTTCTTCTCTTTGGGGGTTTTTGTTAAAGCGTAAAAAACACGGCCCTTTGGGAAACATACAACAAAGGCCCCCTTGTAAATTTAAAAGTTTTTGGTTTTCCCCCAATTTTTTTTTCCTTTTTTAAAATTTTTTTTTTTTTCCCCCCCTTTTTTCCCCTTTTAATTAAAACTTTTTTTTCAAACCTTTTTTAGTTGAAAAAAATTTTTTTTTTAAAATTTTTTAAACCCCCGTTTTAACACCGCCAAAAAATACTTTTTTTTTCCCGTAAGCCCCAAAATTTACAAAGCTAAAAGGTTAATTAACAATTTTTTTTTGTTTGAGTAAAAAAAAAACACGCCCTTGGAAACACCAAAAAAGCACATTTTGTTTCTTCAAATTGTTTGGTTGCAATTTTTCATCCGGGAAATAAGCGGGGGTTTTTTTCTTCTGTTGGAAAATTCTTTTAAAATTTTAAAAAACCCGTCCTTTAAAACCCAAAAAAAAAAAAAATTTCAAAATTTTTCCTGTATTCCCCTAATTCACCAAAAAAAAAACAAGGTTTAAAAATTAAAAAAATTTTTTTTCCCGGGGTTTTGGGGTAGTGAAGAAAAAACGCCATTTTAACACGCTACAAAGTCGAGTTTGTGGGTTTCTCAAATTTTTTTGGTCCCAAATTTTCATTCCCGGGGTTAATTTTAAACGTTTTTTTTTTGCAGTTTTACCAGTAAAAGAAACTTTTTTTATTTACCGGGCCCCAAAGAAATTCTGTAGCATAATTTTATATCCGAAGGGGTTTAAATTTAAACCTGTTTTTTGCTTTTATATTCAGTAAAAACACAGAGTTTTAAAAAGGCACATACAAGTCAATTTTTTTTCCGCCCATTTGGGGAGCGCAATTTATATCCAAAGGGGTTTCCCAAGCTTTTTAGTGGGGTTAATTTTTGGGGTCAAATACATTGTGTGGGATTTATCCAAAATACAGAAATCTTCATCAAATAGGGGATGTACATTTTTAGAACAAACATAATTTAGACAGAGAAAAGGTGGCAAAAGGCCCTTCACCCGGATGGCAAACCCCAAACCCCCTTTCCAAAACCCCCGGTTTCCGGCACACAAGGGAAATTCCCCAACCAGCTTTTCCCCTTCCTAAAAAGGGGCCAAAAACTGCCCCCCTTTTCATCTATTGGGGGCCGGGGGGGGGTGCTGATTAGCAATCCAAGGGGGCTTTATTGGTTTTACTAGGTCTTTCCCCTTTTCCCCCCCAAAAATGGGCACGACAACCCCCCGCCAAAAAGGGCCGGGGTTGGAAACGGGGGGACACAACCCAGGGGTTTGGGATGGGGCCCCGGGGGCGGGTCAACGGCCCTTTAACCCCTCCTCAAACCCCACTCGCCCAAACCCCCCCCCCCCGGGGTTTCCCCACCAAGATCTACTATGTGGTCTGGGGCCCGCTGCTTTAAATATCGAGGATGAAAAAATTTTAGGAAGGGAGTCAGCAGCTACTTGGGACAAAAAATGGGCCAATATTTCCCCCCCCCCTTTTTGCATAAAGGGGGCAAATTTTGAAGTTGGGGAGTTGGGTTGGGGGGTCCCTGTTGTGAAGGGGGCAGCCCTGCATACCAAACGGTTTATGAGGGACAGCATTGGGAAAGAAAAGAAACACCAAAAAGAAGATTGGGTGTAGCCGACCGCCCCTTGGGAGCCGGGGGAGGCCCAAAGGGGTTTCCCTCGTCGTCAGAAAAGAGGGCGTCAGCTTGCCATCAGGCAGCGGGGCAGCCAGCCCTTGGGGTTTTTTGGGGCCCTAGTTTAGGCCCGGGGAACAGCAGTTTGAGGGCGGGAGCCCAATTTGGGCCCCGGGGTAAAAAAAACGCTTCGCAAAGGGCCCCAAAAAATTTGCGGCACAGGGGGTCAGGGGAGGGACGGGGGTATTTTCAAATCAGTGCGGACGTTTGGGGGTAAAAACAGGGTACTCGGGGGTGTTGGGAGTTTTTTTGCTAAACACCAAGGACCGAATATGGGTATATGTTTGAATCTTGGGGAAAAGTGAAAACCCTGGCCCGGGGGGCTAACATTGGAAACCCCGGCCCTGCTCAACAAAAGCCCGCTTTACCATCCCGGGGGCCTGGGAAAAACGGGCAAAAGTGGGGGGTGGTCCAAACCTGCCCCCAGGGAACATTTTGGGGGGGGTCCACCCCCTCTGCAGAAGGGAGCTGTTTCTCTTTGAAATCATCTCCCGGGCCAGTTGCCCCGCTCCTCCTAATCATTGGGGCCCCCAGCCCTCGTTCACGAGGCATTGCAAAAAAGAAAAACCTTTTGCGTCCCCCAAACCCCCCTAAGGGGCAGCACTGAAACCCTGGGTCCGTTCCCAAATTGGGTTTTACTGGGGAGTCCCCCCTTTTTCCCCCTGGTGGACTCTGCCCCGTTTAGAGAACTAATTGGGTTGTTGGGCCCAAAACCGAGGGGGAGAGTTTTCCCAACAGTAATTTCTTTTCCAAAAAAAGGCAAAAACTAGCACTTCCCTAAAAAATGTTTGGAAAAAGAAGGTGGGGCCCGTTCCTTGAGCTTAAACGGGGTTTTTCCAAGGTGCAACCGGCCGCGCGGACATCTTAGCGTAACTACGGTCCCGGGCCAGTACATTTCCTTTAAAAGGGTCATGGGGGAATTTGCTTTCCGCCCCCGGCACACCAACAAAATTGGGCAGGAGACGCCGTTTCCCCCCCACGTTGTCCAAAACTGCGGCCCTGCGCCAATTTTCCCCCCCCCTCCTCCTCCACCACCACCATCCCCAGCCCCACAATAAATGCCCATCTTTCCCATGTTAAAAGGGGACAGCGGTGTCACACGTTCTACACCTTGGGTTTTTT